>NW_004624881.1:1487918-1523331 GCF_000247695.1 Heterocephalus glaber | reverse complement strand
TTTTTTTTTTTTTTTGGTACCAGGGATTGAACTTGGGTCCTTGTGCTTGCAAGCAGGCAGCAGAAACACTGAGATAAATCCCTGGCCCTAAGAGAATATATTTTGAATTGCTAATCTATCTCTAGCTTATTTTCTAATAATACTACATTTTGTCAAAAAGCATTTTAATTATTAATAAAGTATCTCACAGTATAATTTTGAACAATTTCTATTTCCCAATATTATTCTTTTTAGTCTTTATTTACATTTTCAGTCCTTATTTACATTTTCAGTTTCTCACAGCAGAAAGACAATGTGATAATTACATGTGTGTTCAATTTATTTTATTTAATAGTATGCATCCATTTATCTAGAAATGCCTCAATGTTATCCTTATTTATAGCTGAATAATTCTCCATTATATAAAAAAAATCTTTTGTGTCCATTGATCAGTTGATGGGCAATTGCATTTTCCCCCATGTTTTAGCTATTACAACTGTGCCACTATAAACATGGGTGTGCATATATTGCTGTGGTAGGATGCTTTTAATTATTTTGGGAATATCCGCAGAAGTGGAATAGCTGGATATAATGGGATCTCTAATCCTAGTTTTCTGTGGTATCTCCACACTGATTTCCACAGTGGTTGCACCAGTCTACACTCCCACCAACACTGGAGAAAGCTTTCTTTTTCTCCACATCCCAATATGTATTTGTTATTGGTTGATTTCTTGAAAATGGCCATTCTTTATGGAGCAAGGTGGAATCTCAGGGATTTTTAAATTTGCATCAATTGAATGACCAGTAATGTTGAACATTTTTTCATGCCTTTCTTTGCAGTTTCTACTTCTTCATCTGAGATGTGTGTATCATCTCAGATGGCCATTTTTGGATTGGGTCTTTAAATTTGGGTGGGCTGATTTTTAAATCTTCTTTATGTGCTCTAGATGTTAGTCCCTTTTTCTGAGGAACCACTGGGGAAAATGTTTTCCCTGACTTGAAATTCCCTTTAACAGTGCCCATTTTTTATGCTCATGACCCTATAGAGACCTTGTAAACAGTATGAGAATTGTTGGTCTCTTCTTGATTGCCATAGTGATCCCTCTCATGTTTGCAATGAAATAAGCCTGTCCTGTTGAGCTTCTACCCCGATTCTTTTCCTTTTTGTCCTAAAATCTGGTGCCTAACATGGGTCAGAGTTCAAGAGGATGACCTCAATATCCCTCACTTCTTCCTTTTGTGAGCTACACACCCCCATTCTTCCCTCTCTTTCTCCCCCTCTTCCTTATGATCTCATATGGTTATATGCCATTTCTTGCTAACCCTTTACTCAACACTGGACACTTAATTATCCAACATAGCACTGCTAAGATTTGTCCCACCTTACCTCAGGTGAACCTGGGAAGTGGAGGTTCATCCTAGACCCCTGTGCATCCTGCAGGACTAGGTTCTGTTGTGGACTTCTGCAGATATTTGGAGCATAGCCACTTGCCCAAACTCTCAGAAACAACTTCTCTGATCTGGCCAGGCCATGTCCACAAGAGGATCTCTGGGACCCTCGTCCTTTTGGGAGGACATCACAAGGCTAAGAATACTGGCATACTCTCTTATCAGTTACTATGGGAGCCCAAATTTCTCAAATTATGAAGATACATTGTGGTTTAAAAATTCTTTCGCACCTTGTTTGGTTTAAAATGGGATATTCTGCCAAAATAACTCATATATTATGCAGCCAATGGTATGAATTGGCAGATTTGACTTCCAAATTTTTATACTATTGATAACTCCCTTCAGGGAAGTGGGAAGTGACAGGAGGTCTCTTATGCTCAAGATTTCTTTGCTCTCTGATCTCTTTGCTTCTCTCTCTCTCTCCTTCAATATTACCTTGAAGCTGATACACATAACACAGTAAAACTCAAACCATTCCAAATAAATAGGGATGCTCCCCCTGAGATAAGGCCCTACAAGAGAGCTCTGAATTATAATACTGTATATCAATTGAGTCTATTTCATAAAAATGAAGGGCTAAAGGCAGCACTAGTAAAGCCAGTAAATTATGCCATACTGGGACAAATTTTTGAGGAAAAATCCCCTTCATTAGTATTTTTTCAAAGGTTCAAGCATCTGCTTTGTTTGAGCCCAACTTTATTTTTCATTCTTTTTGAGATATCCATGAAAAAGCTGTTTATATGTTTTTAGAATGACCAAAACTATTCATCATCCTTTCAATGCCTCTTGAATCCCATTTGAGTCTAAACAGACAAATTCATTTCTAACAATTAAAAACTCATTAAAAAACCCCCCCAAAAAACCCCTCATTGACAGGGACTAGCTGAACAGGAGAAATAAACATTTTAGGCCTAGGGAAACAAAAATTAATTAATTTTCTTTTAGCTTTCAATTTGAGTGGGTATTTTTGTTTCATTGATATACTTAAGTCATTTCTTGTACATTGTAAATTCTCAGAGTACAGTTAGAGAATTAACTTGCTTTTATTCCTGCTTTCTGCTGGTAGTAATATATTTTTGCCATTCAATGTTACTTGGAGACTAATTTCCCAACCAGTGAAATTTAACCATGTGAAAATTCAAGAATACCCTTCCTAGGCCCCATCTTTCCTCTCTTGTCTAACTTGTGCTTCCAGGCAAAGGCTGTAACTCTCATTTCTAAAATTGATAGTGGACATGAGTTTCCTGCATGGCTAACTGGAACACATAGACTGGTCCTTGACAAGAAACAGGACAGAGGTGCCTCCTTGGACAGTTATGACTTGATCTGTGACACTCATTGCTGACTTCATCTTGAATTAAATATATTTGTTACCCAAGCATACAGGTCTTCAGAGATACAAAATTTAAATATCAGTGATTTCCAGGATAAAGTTATTTATGGTGTTAAATTTTTAGGCTCAAGCATCAGGCTTCCCCTTACTTATCTTCCAGCTACTTGTGATAAGATGTGCACACCAATCCAATAAGAAAAACAGCCAGCATTATTAGTTGTATATTGTGTATGTGCTCCAACACTTTATGATGCTCAAATACCGTGCAGTCCAGGCAAAGTCATATAAGATATATTATTCTTAGATGGCACAATATTGAAAATGACAAATTTAAGTAAAAATTTCTTCATCTCATTTAATGATGTCATCGGGATTGTTATGCTGAAATGTGACCTAAAATATTCTCATTATAGCCTTATAACTGTCAACTGTTAATATTATGCAGGGATTCAATTTCTAAAACAATCATGATTAGTAAAGAAATAACAGTTCCCTGGTCATATTGTATATTTCAAGGTGGGTGATATAAAAAAAAATCATAAGATTATACCTATTTATCCCACTATAATACTAGTGTAACTCATGTCCCGGATCTTCAACTACTAAGGTTTGGAGACCAAAGCTAGGAAAGCACCTAGACTAGGAGGACAGCCAGTATTTTGGCCCTGACCTGCCAATGTCAACAAGGCCCCAGGACCCTTTCTATAGGATACTATAACTTTCTAAGCCTCACAACTTCTTGAATGGGGAGATTACTGGAACCCAGAGACTTGTCAACCAATGTACAGTGTGCTAAAGGGAGGATCACCACCCATGCTTAGACAGAAAGCCACATGGTCAAGAAAGACTGTGACCCATTCTGGAAGGTGGCAGAGGATCAGGATAGATCTCCACATGGTTATAAAATTAATGTCCAAGGAGACTTGACTGACTGTGATAGATAGTGAGAGGTTAATTTTGATTAACATGGGTTCACTTTAACTTGGTCTTGAACAAACCCCTTCAAAAGTAAAACCAAAATCATATTAAAATAAGAGTAATATAGGCTCAACATAAAAGGGCACTCTAGTCACTGACCCTTGCTGAGTCTTCAGCTGCAGACAGGTCTAGAAACCAGCTGGTTACAGTTGCTATTCCAATCCCTGAAGAACACTGTGTGGATGTGACTCCTTACCCAATCTTCCTCTTCATTCAGATGTTCATGGTTTGGTCATATGTGCTTTAGTCTCTTGGTAATGTTTGTTTATTCTCACCTAGAGCCTGCCAAACTCCCAGTAATGATGCAGTGAAACTGATGATAAATATGCCTGGGATCCATTGCCACCATGAATTCTACTCAAGGGAGCACTTGAGCCACGCTTCTTACAACATACTTTACTTTTATTCCAGATCATCATACTAATGTAAACACAGCTGTACAGGGGATAGACACAGAGGTCCTGGAAGTACAGGAAATGTCTTAGCTCAGACTGCAATGTTCATCAGATTCATAGAAATCCACTGCCCTATGTTGGATCCTTATTTTGTAGTTTCTATTCTCCTCTTTCTTCCTATTTATTATTGCCATTGCTAATCAATTTATTTCAAATATTTCTCACCAATAGGATGGCAGCAATTTTATGGACATTTGCTAAAGACCACATCAGTATGTTTTTATTTATTCAATGCAACCAAAACCTTCGTGATCACCATCACCCCTAATCAGCAGGATTTCTCAAGAAATCCTTAAGAAAGAAATGCACTGCCCATTTTCTTTATCTAACCATGCAGTATGGAATGAAAGAATTGGACCACTGCCATCCTGGACTGAGCAGAGACCACTTTAAATCCCTTCCCTTGCTGCACTTGTACAACTGCTGCAGATGAATCATCATGGGCTGGTAAGGGCCAGTAAGCACAGCTACACCCTATAATTCCCAATCATTGTTCAGCCCTGCTCTTGACAGACAACATGCAACTCCTTGTATGTCCTCAAGTGGATAGCCGCAACTCCTTTGTACTGAACCATCTCCTCTGAAAGCCCCATTATGATGTGTCCCTTCCACAGGCCCCATTTTTTTTATGCTCGGGACCCTATAGAGACCTCCTAACCTGTATGAGAGTTGCTAGCCTGGTCTCTAGTGCCAGTGTGGTCCCTCTCAGGTCCGTAATGAAATAAGCCTGTCCTGTTGAGAGCTTGCACCGCTGGTTCTTTTCATTTTTTTCTAACACTGGTCTTCAGAAACATATTCCCCACACAAATATTATTAAAGATTTATAGATATGGACTGCATCTCACACATGTAATTTAAGCAGTGAATTCTGGCACATGCATGATGATTGAAAGCACTTTAGATAACCTGTCATTCATTCCTATCAACCTTATCTAGAGAGACAATGAGTAGCACCCAAACTAGTATGTGTGTCCTTTAAAAATTCAAAAGCCTGATTCATCTGCATGCAGTACTGTGCTTTTCTTTTCCCTGTTGCCCAATACTACATTTCTGTTCACACCTGACCTGAGCACATCTTCCATTGTCTTCAATACTGTGGCTGTTTTTTCTTTTACCTTCAGCTGTACACTTGAAATTCTTTACTCATCATATACAAGAGCCTGGAATCTACCCATCAGATTCAACACACAGCATCATTTGGAAAGCCCAGCAGGGAGATTTTGGATGACATCAGCAGACATCAACCTGGCCACAAAGGAAGGTCTTTCTCCTCATGGGAAGGCCTTCTCTCCTCATTTTTACAACAACCAAGGGTGCTTGTTCTGGATACAGGCATGGAAGATGACCAGGCTGTGGATATAAAAGCCTCCAAGTTCGCAGGGAGCAGGAGGGGTTCTACCAATTTGTTTGGGTTGCATTTTGCTGTTGATCTTTTCAATATGGAAAGCCCCTCCATTAGCCATGGTTTCCTAAACCATTGGAGAATGAAACTGAGCAGAGCAGAAAGGATGCCATGACTGATTTCCACAGCTTTGGCAAAGCTGTCAACAATGAGCAGCTGTGGTGGACTACATTGGAATTGGAACACTTTTTTCTGGACAGAGTCCTCCAGGCAGGTTCCTTGTTGATTCACATGGACCTGGTCCACTTGAGGCTGCTGATTTTCAGTGGAGGGTGCAGTGGGCAGCATGTGCTGGACCATGCAGATTTTGTCACTTGGATAATGGCCACAGAACTTTGTGGGAGCCAGTAGAGCTCATAGGCTCACACTGAGAGGGTGCCCTCCTGATGCTTCTTTCTCCCCCTTGCTGTTGAAGGAGTGAGCTTTGGGCCTCTACCTATCCACACCCCCATCAGTTTTTCAGAGAACACAAGTTCTTTGGCTTTTTAGTGCTCATCAAGTGAAATAGAGAACTAAATAGTAGAGTACCAGCATAGTGCTTCCTTGTAGGGGAAACAGAAAGAAAAATTTGTTTTAAAAAGGTACAACATGGGTGCTTTGTTATAATCTTAGCACTTGTAGTGGGTAGACAGCAGGACCACTGTGAGTTTGAGGCCAGCCTGGGGTACTTAGTGAGTTCAAGGCCATCCTGAACTGCATAGCAAGACCTGTCTAAAAACAAGCCAACAAAAATATCGTTTAGAGCTGGCAAAAGCCAATAAAATATATGATTGAATATGATTAAATGTTCTTTTAAAAATTATTTCATGTTAATTTTTCTATTTAATATTAATTTATTCTCATTAACTTGTAGAAATATATGCATAAGCATATATGCTCATACTCTATGATTTACATGTACTCATATGATACAAATAGACATTTATATGGGTATGTATTACATGCATAGTTAATATTAGCAGTTACAAATAGTTTTTCTAGAACTAAGATTTTATGCTAGTTTGTATATGATACAAATATCTCACACATAATAGATAACTGATAATTTTCTCTAACATCATCACCATTACTAGTTAATATAGTATTAGACTGTTTAATCAGTGAAATGAATTACAGAGATTAAATAATTGGATTACATACAAGTAAATGCAGACCTTATTCTTTAAAAAATGACACATTTGCTGAAAAAACAAAACTAAATCCCTCATATCTCCCTTTTTGCTTAGACTCATTGTACTGGGTTACTGTGTTGTGCTCTAAGGTTTCAGGGACAGAGTACTTTGCTGTTCTTATTCAGATGTGGAAAGTGCAGCACTGCTCAGTCTCCCTCCACTCCCCACCCTGAGTGTTGTCTGGGATCCATGTGGGTGGCTGGGACCTGACATTAGAGGAAATCAGTAGAATCACTAGTGTTAAAACATGCATGCCATGCAATTGCAGATTCAATACAGTCTCTTAAACATTCTAATGTTACTCCTCACAGAAACACATAGTACAGGACAGAAATACACTAAGGTCTACAAAAGACCCTAATAGACAAAGCAATATGGAGCAAAAAGAGTGAGATTTAATACAAAAGACCATATGATTTCAAATTATATGCCAAGTCCATGTTAATTAATACAGCATAGTATTGGCATGAAAACAGACACACAGAAAAGTAGAGCAGTTCAGACAACTTGGAAATAAATCCACATGTTATGGTTTGTATTTAGGTGTTGCCCCAAGCCTCATGCTTTTTCTAGGTGGCTAAATCTAGAGTGTGTGATTAATCCATGGTGAGCATAGTCCTGAGGCAACTAGGATTAAGAGTGTGAGTGCTACCCACTCTAAGTAGTCTGAATAATATAAAAGTAGAAGAAAGTTGCTGTTAAGGTCCTTTTTCACTTTTTCTGCCTTGTGTGCACCATGCTCTTTCTCCTCCGTGATACCTGTTTGCCATCAGTGCCTTGGATCCAGTCTATTACGAACTAAAATCTCTACAAACTGTAAGCAACTGATCCCTTTCTCCTTTAACTTTTTGTATCAGGTGTTTTGTCTCAGGAATGAGAGCAAAGCAACCAACACCACAAACAGCTGATTATAATAGAAATGCCAAGAACAATAGAGAGAAGACACTTCTTGCAAAAAAATAAGGAACCTGGGTGTCCACATGCAAAAGAGTGAAAGTAGTGCATTGCTGCTCATCATACACAAAAATCAACTCAAATTGGACTAAATATTTATGTTTAAGACTGAAAAACATGTAACTATCATAAAAAAACAGGGCAAATGCTTTATGCTATTGGTCTGGCCAATGACTTTTTAGATACAATATCAAAAACCAGACAACAAAAGCAAAAATAATGAAAATGGACACATTCAAGAGACAGTTTACAGTATAGGAGACATTATTTGTGAACTATAAGTTTGAGGAGAGAGTAATATCTAGAATTTTGAAGGGACTCAAACAATTCAATAGCAAAAGAACAAATAATCATAGCACAGGCTAAACAAGTGAGTGTACATTTCTCAAAATAAGCAAAATGGCTAAAAAGTATGCAACAATGTTCAAAATAATTATTTATCAAAGAAATACTAGTAAAAATCACAATGAACTCTCACCTCACTTCAGATGTAATAGCTATTATAGAAAAGTCAAATTTAAATGCTGATGGGGCTGTGGAGACAGTAGAACTCTTAGGCAATGCAGGTGAAAATGTAAATTCCTATAGGAATTATGGTAAAGAGTATATAAGTTTCTTAAAAGTGTATAACTATCCTGTGATCCAGCAATTGCATTACTGAGTGTTAATGTAAATAAAATTAGCATGTCAAAATATGTCTACATTTCCATTTTTACTACTGTACTATTCACAATAGAAAGACATAGAATTAACCTAGTTGTTCATCAATTGAGAAATAGAAAAGAAAAAAGTGAAATGATATATGAGATGTGATAGCAAAATGCAGCGAGTGATTAAATTTTAAAAATTACAGGAAAGATACATTGCCATGGATACCCTTCAAAATACTCCTTCTTACTTTGGACAATTATACTAGGATTCTTGCCTCTTTCAGTAGCAGTTATGGAAGTTCTCTTTCCTGAGTGTCTTTAGTTATGCTGTCATGGCTTCCTTATTGTCCTAAGTCAATTAAAATATTTACCTTTCATGATCATTTTGACCTTGGGAGACAGAAAAGTGTCATCATGCCAGAGTTAGTGAATAGGGTGGTTTAGAACACTCTGCAAAGTTTTTATTTGACAGAAATTACCATTGGCCTTTGATCAATGAGAGGGTAATCATAAAATATGGTAAACATATAAATTTTAAAATTTTATTACAGTGAAATACACATTCCCATGAATCACCCCTCAAACTACAAAAAATCCCTACTACTCACTCTCACTTTGAGGACACTTATTTCATTATTTTTAGCAATGTGTCTTTTACTATAATGTTTCATAGTAAATTTAAATATTGACTGCATCTTTCACCACCAGAACACTATTTGCAGAAAAAGAAATATTTAATGATCTCATTCTTTTTTTTTTAAAATCTGATGTGATGATGTTTGGGGCTTTTCAATTGTGGCTGGAGGTAAGATGTGTGAGTGTGGATTAAGTGTGTGATGCTGGGATTGAGGGTGTGTGGTACTAAGTTATTCCACTGATTGGAATTAGAATAGTTCTGGGTGTGGCTGAATGGATTTACTAAAAATAGAACCCACACCCTTGATGTGGGTGGTACCACCCAACAGGCTTGTAACCTGTATGGGATAAAAGGTAAAGGTAGGCTTGCTGCTTTCTGCCTGTCATACCATGAACTATGTCTTCTTGCTCTGCAGTCGGCCATGCCACCCTGTTCTGGAGCCAGCCAATTATGGACTGATACCTCTACAAAGTGTGAGACAAAATAAACCTTTCCTCCTTTAACTTTAGGGATTGAGTATTTGTCTCAGTAATGAGAAAAGTAACTAAGGTATAGGTGAAACCTAAAATATTAAATCTCACAGAAGTTGAGAGTAGAACCCAAGGCTGGGGTAGTCAGTAGGGACAGTAGGGTGGTGTTTCTTAGTGCAAACATGTTGCACAGAGATAGTAATAAGTGCTTTATTGCTCAGCAGGGTTAGTGTAGTTAAAATAATGCATTGCATATTTCAAAATATCTACAGTAGAGATTTTGGATGGTGTCAACACAAAAGAAAATAAAAGTTTAACTTAATGAATATAATAATCATCAGACATGTCATTATAAAATGTATTCTTGTACAATATATAATGTTACCCTCCCTGAATAAGTACAGATATTATCTAGCAAGTAAAAATTAGAAGTAAATAGAAAATAATAAAAGCAAAAGGTGGAGATTTTAATGGAGTTCATGCAATGCATGTCATGTATGTAATTTAGACAAGTGCCATCTAATTATGAGATACTTGCTGCCAGAAAGCAAAGGATAACATCTTTGGTTAGCCATATCAGCACAGTGTATTGAAAAAGAAAGTAATTCAGTTCTAGTCTTACACCATGCACAATAATTATTCAAAATGAACCAAAGGCCAAAATGAAAGACCAGAAACTATAAATCCCTTTGAAGAACAGAGTGGAAAAACATCATGACTGTAGGGAATGGAAAGGGGGACATTACCAGAGACCTTTGCAGTGGGTACTGATCTGCTGTGAGCCAGTACGATGTCCATGAGATTGCAAAGTGGGAAATAAAGACACAGAGACAGAGAGTTGAGAGAAACTGAGTCTTTGGCTGATCTAAGCTACTCTGGGCAGCAAAGACAAAGGACTCCTAGAATATTCACTGTTTATTTGTTACAATCATGGGAAGGGGTTAAACTCAGCAGGCCTTAGGGCACCTGCTGATAACTAGTGTCTAGCAGGCCTGACTGCAGAATGAAAGCATAAGCATGTCTTTGCTGAAGAGAACAAATGTTTAATTCAGAAGGGAAGAATTTAGTTGAGCCAAATTGACATTGGCTGGGAGTGAACTTAGCTGATTGGACTACTTCCAATGTAACACAGCCGAATTGTGAAGGGCAAGAAACTTGTGCCTCTACAGCCTATTAATACTGGGGAGAGGTATCTGCCACACATGACTGGACATGTCAATAGATTTTTGACTACAACGCCAAGAGGAGCCCAGGCACTAGAGGAAAAAAATAATTTAAATATATATATATATATATATATATATATATATATATGCATATCAAGATGCTATATACCTAGTGAAAAGGCAACTCATGGAATTAGAGGTAAGAATAACAAGTCACTTATGTAATAAGTTTTGATTTACTGCATTATAAGATACAATAAAAAAGAACATAGATACCTGATTAAAAATAGGCTGAGGACATGCATGGGCATTTCTCTAAAGGAAATATACCACGGGAAAAAACACACATGGAAGGATACTCATATATTTATTCACTAAAAAAAGACATGAGATATGCCCTACATATATTAGATTGGAAATTTCTCATTAAAAAAGAAAAATAATGAAAAAAGACCAAATACTTGTGAGGTATGAAAAAGTTATTCCTTTTTTGTTGGTTGGGATGGAAAATAGTGTAGCCATGGTAGAGAGCAGTGTTCACTTACTGAAATACATAGTTGAAGACTGACCTAACACATGATCCAGCAATTCCACTATTGTTGGGCAGTGTGACTGTCTAGATCTTTGACTTAGAGCAACACACAGCCCAGAAAAATCCAGGTGCCAGAGGTGATGTATGGTTTGTAAATGGAGGGAGAAACTCTTTGAAATGGAATAGCAATTCATTCCAATCAAGGAGAACACTTTTTGTTGAAAGGGAGTTTTTGTTACTATATGGATCTTTGTGGAACTGTCATGGTGCCCAAAGCCCATCAGAGGGTCAAAACCACAATGTGAATGTGATTATGATTAGTTATAATGGAATCAAGTCACTTTTGGCTCTTTGGGATGCAGTAATACCTTGGTTCATAAACATTTCTATGTATGAAAAATTTTGTTCCAGCATCTTTCCTTTCAGGCACGTGGTTGTGGCTTCCTGTACTCAAGATTGTGGTCACAGCTAGACCTGTGATCACTTGGTGTGAAGATTTTGGGGGCACTTTTTAGCATGTAGTGTACTGTACAGTATTATTCAGTCCAGCATGGCTCCAAAGAAATTGCAGAGCAATTGGTAATAAAAAGAAAGTGCAGAGCAGTAATGAAGGTGACAAGAATGCACAAAGAAAGAAAGGTATGAAGGTTTTGAAGAAAATAACTATAGAATCAAAGAAGGAAATAGTAGGAAAACATGAACATGGTATCCTGTGACTAGTCTGGCCTTAGAGTACGATTGGAAAATCAACATCTCCATTATTTTGTAGAATAAAGATGCCACAAAAGGAGCTGGTATGGCAAAAGGTGAAGATATCAACCAAGCAGAGGATACAAATGCTGGAAGAGGTGGAAAAACATGTTAGTGTGGCTAAATGAAAAACAGCTTGCAGGTGATAGTGTTAGTGGACCTATCATCTGTGAACAAAACAGGAGAATACACAGTGATTTACTGCAAGAAAACCCTCTACCAGTGCAATAAGTGATGAATTTAAGCAAGTAGAAGATGGTTTAATATATTCAACAAGAGAAGTGGCACCCAGGTTGTGATAAGACATGGTGAGGCTTCCAGGACTTTTTTTTAAATTAAATTTTATTGGTACATTTTAGGTATATAATATAATGATATTCATCATTGTAAATTTGTACCTTTACATAATATATCTTGGTTCTTATTTTTCCCCATTCCCCTGCCTTCCCTTCAACCCCTCCATCCCTTACTATTTGCAAGACTTTATTTCCATTTTTTCATTTTCTCATACTAATTTGATTCAGTTCTTTCTTTCCCCTACCCCTCCCAGTTGCCCTTTCCCTTTGCCCCTTTTCTTCTTATTACACATTATCTATTATACCTTTTAGTCCTTATTTACACTTTCAGTTTCTCACACTAGAGAAACTATTTGGTATTTACACATGTGTGTCCTATTTATTTCACTTAGGAGTATCGCCTCAATGTGCATCCATTTAGCTATAAATGTCTCTAATTTCTTATATTTTATGGCTGAATAGTATTCACTTTTATTTTAAAAAACCCACATTCTCTTGATCCAGTCTTGAGTTCATGGGCAAAGGGGCTTCTTCTAGGTTTTACCTATTACAAACTCTGCTGCTATGAACACGGGTGTACATATATCACTGTGGTATGTCTTTTAATTCTTTGGGGAAGATACTCAGCACAGGAAATATCTGGGTCAAATGGGACTTCCAGTCCTAGTTATTTGAGGTATCTCCATACCTCCATACAGTGGTTGCACCATTCTACACTCCCACCAGCAGTAGAGTAGTGTTCTTCTTTCCTAGAGCCCCACCAGCATTTGTTTATTGTTTGATTTAAGGAAAGCAGCCATTCTTTCTGGGATGATGTGGAATCTCAGTGTTGTTTTCATTTGCATCTCTTAAATGATCAGTGACATTGAACATTTTTTCATATGTTTTCTTTGCTATTTCTACTTCTTTGTCTGAGAAATATCTGTTCATTTCAGATGCCCATTTTTGGATTTGGTCTTTAAATATGGGAGGTCTGATTTTTTTAAAGTTCTTTATAGATTCTAGATAGGTCACTTTTGTCTGAGGAACAGCAGGTGAAAATTATTTCACAAATTGTGGTTTGTCTCTTCTCACTGTTGGTGGTTTCTCTTGCTATGCAGAAGCTTTTTAATAAGAAAATAATCTACTTGTTGATTGTTTGTTCTAGTTGAAGTGCAACTGAGGTTTTGTTCATAAAATATTTTCCAACACCAATGGTTCAAAAGTTCTACCTAATGTCAGCTCCAGCCTGTTCAGAATGTCTGATTTAATATTTAGATCTTTAATCCATCTCAACTTTAGTTTAGTGCATGTAGGGAGATATAGGTCTAGATTTAATCTTTGGCAAGTTGAAACCCAGTTTTTCCAGAACCATTTATAAAAGAGGCTATCTTTCCTCCAGTGAGGGTGTTTGTCTCCTTTGTCAAAGATTAGGTGGCTAAGTGTGTCTGGAGTTATTTCTGCATCTTCTAATCTGTACCACTGTTCCTCAAATATGTTTCTTTGTTGGTACCATGCTGTTTTATCACAGTAGCTTTGTAGTATAGTTTCAAGTTGGGGGCTATGATACCCCCTGCCATGTCTCTGTTACCTAGAATTGCTGTTGCTATTCTGGGTCTCTTCTTATTCAAGATTAATTTTTGCATTGTTTTCTCAAAGTTTGGGATGTACGCTCCTGGGATTTCATTTGGGATTGCATTGAATCTAAAGAGCAGTTTTGGAAGAATGACCATTTTCACTATCTTGATTCTTCCTACCTAGGAGCAAAGGATGTCTTTCCATTTTCTGATATCCTCTTCAATCTCTCTTTTCAGAGTGCTATAGTTTGCAGAGAAGAGATTTTTATTTCTTTTCTTAGGTTGATCTCTGTATATTTCAGTTATGTGCATGCTATTGTGAAAGGAATTGCTTGCCTTATTTCTCTCTCAGTGTTTCTGTTGTTTGTATAGAGGAGAGCTATTGATTTTTCTGTGTTGACCTTGTATCCAGGTACTCTACAGAATTTGGTTATTAAGTCTAGAAGACTTTTGCTTAAGTTTTTGGGATCTTCTATAAAGAGTATCATGTCATCTGCAAATAATCTAAATTTGGCTTTGTTTCCTATCTTTATTCCTTTTATTTCTTTCTCCTGTCTAATTGCTGTGGCTAATGTTTCCAAATGTATATTGAACAAGTGTGGTGATAGTGGAAATCCTTGTCTTGTTCCTGATTTTAGTGTGAAGGATTTCAATTTCTGACCATTTGGTATGATACTGGCTGTTGGTTTTTCATAGATGGTTTTTATCAGATTGAGGTAGAGACTGTCTATTCCAATGTTTTGTAGGGTTTTTATCAAAACGCATGTTGGATTTTGTCAAATGCTTTTTCTGTAACTATTGTGATGATCATATGGATTTTGTCCTTGGCCCTCTTAATACAGTGTATTACATTTACTGATTTGCATATGTTAAACCATCCCCTGCATCCCTCAGATGAATCCCACTTGGTTAGGGTTTATGATCTTCTTGATTATTTTCTGGATTCTATTTGCCACTATCTTCTTAAGGATTTTTGCATTTACATTCATTAGTGAGATTAGCCTATAATTCTCTTTTTCATTTTAGTCTTTCTCTGCTTTGGGGATCAAGGTGATGCTTGCTTCCATGAATGAAGTTGGGAATATTGCTTCCCTTCCAATTTCATTGAAGATTTGAAACAGTAGTGACACTGGTTCCTCTTTAAATAGGTTGTAGAATTCTATAGTGAAGCCATCAGGACCCAGGCTTTTCTTACTTGCTAAGTTTTTCGTTACATTTTCAATTTCATTGATTGATATTTGGTTGTTTAGAAGTTTTAGTTCTTCATTCAGCTTTTGTAATTTGTACATATCTAGGAGTCAGTCCAGTTCTTCTGTATTTTCCATCTTATTGGCATATAGGTTCACAAAGCAGGTACTGATGATCCTCTGGTTGTCTGCTCTGTCTGTTGTAATTTCATCCTTTTCATTTCTAATTGCATGGATTTTGGCCTTCTCTTTCCTTTTTCTGAAAAGTTTGGATAAGTGTTTGTCAATATTTTTATTCTTTTGAAGAATAGACTCTTGGCTTTGTTGATTTTTTTTCATTCTCATAGGCTCCATTGATTTGATTTCTATCCTGATCTTTATATTTTTCTTCCTTGTATGAGCTTTGCATTTTTCTGTTCTTCTTTTTCTAGAAGCTTGAAGTTCAGCATCAGGCTGTTTAATTGGGTTTGCTCTGTTTTCCTAATATTGGTATTCACTGCTATGAATTTACCATATAAGACTGCTTTCATTGTGTCCCATAGATTCTGATATATTGTATTGACATTGTCATTTAATTGTAGGAACTGTGAGACTTCTTTACTTTCCTCTGTGACCCATTGGTTAGTCAGGAGTATGTTGTTTAATTTCCATGTGCTTATGAAATTTTTGTGGTTTATTTTGGTATTGATCTCCAATTTCATCACACTATGGTCTGATAATATGCAGGGAATATCTTCAATTCCCTTGAACTTACTTAAACATGTTCTCTGAGCGAGTATGCAGTCAATGTTGGAGAATGACTGGTGTGCAGCTGAAGAAAATGTGTATTCTGATTTTGTGGGATAGCACACTCTCTAAACATATGTTAAATTCATCTTTTCAAGAGTTTGATTGAGTTCTAGTATTTCATTGCTTACTTTTTGTCTACTTGATCTATCTATTTGTGACAGTGGGGTATTGAGGTCCTGCATGACTATTGTATTAGTGCTTATATGATTTCTCATGTCCATTAGTATTAGTTTTATATAGTTGGGTGCACTCATGTTTGGTTCATATATATTTACGATTGTCATCGCTTCCTCTTTATTGTTCCTTTTACAAGGATATGGTGTCATTCATTGTCTCTTAATCAGTGTTGGTTTAAAATCCACTTGATCTGCAACAGGATAGTTATTCCTGCTTTTTTTGGTGGTTCCTTTCACATAGGGTATTGTTTTCCACCCTTTAACTTTCAATCCACAAGTTTCTTTTTGAATTAAGTGTGTTTCTTGTATGCAGCATGTTGTTGAATCAAGCTTCTTCACACATTCTGCCAGTCTATTTCTTTTGATTGGTGAATTGAGACCATTATCATTGATGCTTATAACTGATATGTATTGACTTATCATTGTCATGACATTTTCACTTTGTTGGATTCTCCCCCTTTGCATATAATTTCTTGTACAAGATGGCTTCATTCAGCTGGGCTTCCTGGGTTTGTGATCCTCAGTCTTTTCCTAGGATATTGTCTAAAAATTTTGGCAATGCTAGATTTGGTTTCATGAAGTTCCTCAAGGGCTCTTTGTCATGAAGGTATCTTATTTCTCCATCAATTTTGAAAGACAATTTTGTTGAGTATATCAATCTAGGTTGGAGGCTGTTTTTATTTAGGGCTTGAAATACATCACTCCACACTCTTCTTGCTTTGAGGGTTTGCATTGAGAAGTCTGCTGTGACTCTAATGGGCTTTCCTTTGTATGTGATTTATTTCTTTTCTCTAACTGCTTGTAGAATTCTGTTCTTCTGTTGGGTTTCTGGAATCTTAACTATTATATGCCTATGTGTAGATATTTTTTGATCAAGGCTAGTTGGAGTCCAATATGCCTCATTTGTCTGTATGTCAAGTACTTTTGGCTTGCTTGGAAAGTTTTCTGTCATCTCTTCTCCGAACAGTTTTTTATGTCATCTGCACTCTCTCCTGTTTCTTCATTGCCTCTGATCAGTCTTATGTTATTCTCTTTTGCATCGTCTAACAGGTGCTTGATATGTTTCTCATGATCCCTTAAAATTTTAAAGAAATTTTTCTTTTCTTGGTCACTAATTGCAATCTTATCTTTTATATCTGAAATTCTATCCTCACGTTGGCTCATTCTGCCGCATAAACTTTCAAAGAAGTTTTTAATCTCTTGGAAATCTCTTTGCATCTGTTTTATGGATTTCATTTGTTTCCTATGTTGGTATTCCATCATGTTTCTCAGCTCCTGTAGTTTTTTATGTGTGTCCACTCTAGATTTATTCATCGTGTCTTGGACTATGAGCACAATTTCTGCTGTTATCTGAGAAATTATTTCTGATTTCACTTTTTCCAGATCTTCTTTTGTTGCCACTTCAGGGAGTCCAGGTGATAGAGTATCAGAGTGTTCCATCTCATTTCCATTTCGGGTTGTTTTAGGTGATCTGGAAGTCTGGTTTTGAAACTTGTTTATGTGTCTTCTCATTTCGAAAGGGGGGAGGGTTGTGTGCTGCTGGCACCTGTGTGGCTTTGCCTCTTTAGTACTTTGGGCAGCTCACCTCCTCTTTACTGGGGCTAGTGGTACAGCATTCCATAATCCTCCTCCTCTGCACTGGGGGCAGTGGTATGGCAGCCAAGAAGCCTCTTCCTCTATATTGAGGTTAGCTCACCTCCTCTGTGCTGGGGCTGGTGGTATACTGGCCTGGAAACCTCCTCCTTTGTGCTGGGGTAAGTGGTATGGCTGCCCAAAAGTACGGCTTCCTGTTCTGACAAGGCCACTGCAGAAGCCTACAAGGATTCACAGAATTCCTGAAGGCAGAAGGATATGTCAGTTAACAAGTGCTCAACTGCAATGAAACAGGGCTTTTCTGAAAGAAGATGCTAAACAGAACCTTTATCATGCAGCAGAGAGAGGCCCTGCCTGACACAAGCCCACCCCAACAAAGGACAGATTGAGCCTTTTGCTTTGTGTGATCACAAGCAGTGATCTGGAGATTAAGCCATTGCTAATGTCCCATTTCCAGACCCCTCAGTATTCAAGGTATAGTATGTGAACAAGACCAGACTGCCTGTCTTGTAGAGGGCAATTGGAAAGCTTGGGTCACAAGGCTGTTGTTTATGGAATGGCTGCAGGAGGTGTTCACACCAAACATTAAGAAATACCTTTCTGACAACTAACTGCCTGCAAGTGCCCTCTTCTGATGGACAATGCCCCAGAACAACTCCAGCCTTGGTGAATGACATGGGTGCTGAGTATAACTTCATTAAGGTCAGGCTCCTCACTTCCAACACAACACCTCTTCTGTAGCCCATGGACCAGCAAGCCATCTGCAACTTCAAGGAGCCATACACGAAGATGCTCTTCACCAGGTGTCTTAATGTCACTGAAGAGACATCCTTGACTCTGAAAGTGTTCTGGAAGAAGCACTTCAATGTCCTCCACTGCATGAACTTCATTGACAAAGTCTGAGAAGATGTCACCTACTGGACCTTAAGCTGACACTGGAAGAAAACTGGTCAGAATGTGTCACCAAATGTGATTTTGAAGGGTCTGAAGTAGTGATAGTGAAGGTGATTGTGGCCCTGGGCAGGAGTTTGGGTCTGGATGTCTGTGGCCATGGGCAGGAGATTGGGTCTGGATGTCAATGGTGCAGATATAGAGGAGCTTGTTGCAGACCATAAGGAGGAGCTCATGATAAAAAAAACTTGCTGAACTCCAGAATGAGCAGCAGAAGATCTTTGTTGAGCAACATTCCAGTGAGGAAGAGGAAGACAGGGAGGAGGTTTGTAGCTATTTGATAAAATCCATTATGGCAAAATGGAATGAGTCTGAAGGTTTCTTTGAGAAGCACCAGAACAACATAACTGTAATAAGCAGTATTAAATCTGATAAATGATAATGAGGTATCTTATTTCAAGAAAATTATGCTGCACAGAAAAAAAGTGACATTAGAAAGATTTATTTTCAAAATTGACCCTGAAGGTAAGAGACAAAGAAGAAAGGAAACTCCTGAAGGATATCTCCCCAATGTCCTTAAGAAGGAGAACTCTCTCTCCAAATAATACCCTCCTTCCCAACCATCTTCTGGCCCTCCATGCCAGAAGCTTCCACAAACAAGGATTGTGTTCCCTCTCTTCATACTGTGTTGTAATTTGTTTCATATTTTTATGGTTAAAAATACATATGGTTCAGAATGGATTAACTATTTATGTTTAACCTTATGGGAAAATTTGTTTCAGTTCATGACCAATACAGTAAGCAATCTGAATTGTAGACCTAATTAAGTTCATGAACCTAGGTGCCACTGTATTCCATAGCTCATCAGTCCCTGGCATGGCTTAGTCTTTAGAGGTGGAGGTTCTGTGCTTTCTAAAGAACTTATCATGGGCTGCCTGGAAGCCTATAGCACAGGTGCTCTCTTATTTTTCTCAGCTGTGGTCAGTTGTCAAAAGCAGGCACTCCATGGCTTTTGGAGATCCAGCTTCCTCCTTTTCCCTCTGGCATTTAGGATCCCTCCTTCAAAAATTTCTCCAATCTACTTCCTGCCTCCCCACTCCTGTGTGTGTAAATACAAGTACAGAATGCAAGAACACAATGAGATATTTGGGTTGATTTTTCAAATGCAACACTGTTCACAATAACTAAAATGTGGGCTCATTCTCAATGTCCATCAATATGGGAAGGAATAAGCAAAATATTTCTAAAGAATACCAGAATGTATTGTACACCTGAGAAGAAATACTTGAGTAAGTTTCCACAGGTAAGATTCACTTAAGTTTAAGTGTCCTGTATAGTTTGGTATTTTCCTTGGATAACATTTCTATAGATACTAGTGACAAAAATTTAAAAATAGCAGAGGTAATGGAATACAAAAAATATAACATGTGTTAGTTAATGTATGGCACTGAATTCTATTTGAGTGCAAATATTTTACCTACTATTTAAAAAGCTATTCTAAAAGCACAGCAATGAATATTTTAAAACATAAATATTCCTAAATTTTTATGATATATATCACCATTCTGAATCATCTTGCATTTAGAGGTTTAAGGTTACCTGCTGCACTCTCAGAGGACATGGTTTCAACAGCTCCCTTGACCATTCCTCCAACTTAATTGCACCTCAGTTATGCAGTTGTAAATATACATTAGCTTTGGACCAGTGCCAAGGCTACTAGGGAAGTCTGCAACTCAAATCACACAGGAATTGTACAAGGAATAAAGTAACATTGACTGTGGAATACAAAGCTAGTTTAGAATGGACTTCACCTTTGAGGATAGATTCTGAAGAGCTTTTCCTTATCTATTTCTATGGACACAGTCTGTTCAGGGACATAAGAGGAAAATGTGTCAGACCCTGCATGCTTATCTGGATGTTACAATCTCATTTTGTCTTGACTGCCATGTTTAACAAATTGTGAGGAAAAATTCCCTGAGTATTTGGGTGACTTAAATGGGTAAATTATGTTAAGGTCTTTGCTGATACCTCAGAGAGAAGGAATTATAATGATGTCCTATGCATCAGCTGAGAGAACTGGTGAAATTTGCTGCAGTTAATTTGTTGCAAGAAGAAAGAGGGCTAGAGGATGATCTGGTGCTCGTGGGTATTACTGTGAGTCTAGACCACCCACGATTATTTTAAAATAAGAGGTAAAGCACAGGGATAAAGAAGCTAAAAATGTGAGATTGAGGCAGGAGGCTCCAGTCATTATTGGGTGATAATTTTATTTGTAGAAGGTGTGAGCTGTCATCCTGCTAGAAGACTAGGTGTGCACCACACCTCCAGTGAACTAGCCAGGGAAGCAGAATTGGGACACCCTATTACATCCTGCTCAAACATTTCCACCTAATGCCAGGCAGGACATTTAGCATCTTCATGAGAACTTCGTTCTTGCATCTCCTTAGACTTTCCACCTGGGGTTTCATATCTTCAACCTCACTCGACAAAACCACACTACCCATTGTTATTTTTCAAAATAGTTTTCAATGACTTCCAGAAAGACCTGACAAAACAGAGATATTTTTGCTATTTGAACATGCTACTCCTATGAAATGTTAGCT
This sequence comes from Heterocephalus glaber, assembly GCF_000247695.1. The sequence continues at coordinate 1,502,313 of NW_004624881.1, read as the reverse complement.
AAGATACAAGTTCCATCCCAGAGCCTTACAGCTGCCAGCTAGATAATCTAAGGCAAGAAAGATTCCAGAACACTTTCTGCTCCTCTGTAACCAATGCACTTCATTTCATTTCATTTTTGTCCACTCGTAATTATCTTTCATATCAAGCGTAGTTCTGTTTTTTCTGTGTAAGTATCATAAGATGGAGAGCTATGTCATGATTTTTCAATAGTATTCCAATGACCTCTAACTTAAATGGAATCAAGCTGAGTTAAGTATGACAAGAATATCTAAATTGGAGGCTTTCTTTGAATGAGTAACCAGTACTATCTATTCCTACAGAAAAAAAAGCAGCAAGGCTAAGAAATTAGCCAACATGAGGAACTTCACAGAGTTCTTGCTGACAGGATTCTATAATGACCCCATGCTCCAGAAAGTGTATGCCATGCTCTTCTCCCTGATTTACCTGGCAGCCCTGACAGGGAACCTCCTCATCATTGCCCTCACCACTGCTGACCATCATCTCCAATCTCCTTTGTACTTCTTTCTGAAGAACTTGTCCTTTATTGATATCTGCTACATCTCAGTCACTTTCCCTAAGTCCATCATGAACTCTCTGACCAGCATCTATTCTATCTCCTTCCTGGGCAGTGCCTTGAAGGTATTCTTTCTTTTTGTCCTTGGTGGCACAGAGTATGCCCTCCTTCTAGTGATGTCCTGTGGCCGCTATGCTGCCATCTGCCACCCACTGCATTATGAGGCTCTCATGAACAGGGACACTTGTGTGCAGATGGTGACTGCCTCCTGGCTTGGAGGATGCATCTATGGAGCCCTGCACATGACAGGTACATTCTCTGTTGGTTTCTGTAAGGCCAACCACGTGAGTCAGTTCTTCTGTGTGACCCCATCACTTCTCAAACTTGCCTGTTCCAGAGAGCCTGTGCTGGAGCATGGGTTGATCATTGCTAGCTGTGTGGCTGTTTACATGTGTTTTATTGCAATGCTTGTGTCTTATGTTCACATTTTTTCTACTGTACTTAAAAATGCCATCTTCAAAAGGCAGAGTGAAAACACTTTCCACCTGTCTACCTCACATCACTGTAGTGATATTGTTCATATGTTCTGGGTCTGTTGCATATGTAGCTGAAAAATTTATAACTTCATCTTTGCTGAAAGCATTAACATTGCTGTTTTATACAGTGCTTCCCCCCAAGGTGAACCCTGTTATCTACAGCCTGAGAAACTGGGAGCTGCAGGGCACCTTGAGGAATGTGATAGCTGGGGAATGGTCTAGGATTTTCATTTTAATTTAAAGATGTAAAGTTTAATTAAGTTAGTGATTTCACTGCTGATAATACTTCTATTCCCTTTTGCTACTCCACAAATTCTCTAATTTGGTGTATAACAAAGTACTAGGTCAATGTTTACTCTTCCCTGTGGAAATTTTCAATTCAGTAGCTCTCTTTCCACTATTGACTTTGTATCATAGGATTTTACATAAAATTCTGGATGATTTATGTTGTTCAACAACATTTTATAGCATACTGAAAACTCACAATATTTTTAGGGAAATCACAACAACAATGTATTTTATTCTCATTCTGGGAAATACACTTCATATTCAAAGCATCTGTAGTTACAGTGCAGTCACATAGATCTCATTACTTGGGTTTAAAGGCTCTTGCTATTCACGCTAATGACTTCTGGTGGGGCTTGGAACAACCCTCAGAGGCCTGAGAACTGTGAGGTCCAGAGGCAGCCATGATGGTGCTCAGGCCTAAGTCCAGATTCAAAGAGGTCTCAACTGCAAGGCTTTTCCTACCATGTGAGGAATTCAAAACCCACAGTTCCCAAGGTGTTCTTAACCTCTGTTTTATATTCCATTTCTTTTTGTCTTGTGTCCATTGCCTTTTTATCCTTCTTTAAACTTTGGGGTTTTTTATGTCAAATATAGCCTTACTCTTTCTCTTTTTCCCCCTCTGTGACCAATTAGATTTTATTTTAATTCTTTTTATTTATTGTAATACAAGTAGATATTAATAAAAAACTATTCTATGAAAAATAAGTCTACATAACAAAAATTATTAGAGTAAAAATGGTAAATACACTTTGTATCATGATCTTAAGAGACTATATTTTTAATTACTAATCTACCTCTAGCTTATTTTCTAATAATACTATACTTTTTGGCATAAAACATTTTAATAATTAATAAAATATCTGAAACAGTATAATTTTGAAGTTTCTTTTCTTTTCCAAATATTATTCTTTTTAGTCCTTATTTACATTTTCAGTTTTTCACAGCAGACCGACAATGTGATAGTTACACATGTGTGTTAGATTTATTTCATTTAAGAGTATGCATCCATTTATCTAGAAATGCCTCAACGTTATCCTTATTTATAGCTGAATAGTAGTCTATTCTATAAAAAATATCTTTTTTATCTGTTGATCAGTTGGTGGGCATTTGTGTTTTTTCCCCAAGTTTTACCTATTACAAACTGTGCCATTATAAACATGGGTGTGCATATATTGCTGTGGTATGATGCTCCTAATTATTTTGGGAATATCCCCAGAAGGGGAATAGCTGGATCTCTAATCCTAGTTTTTTTGGTATCTCCACACTAATTTCCACAATGGTTGAACCAGTCTACAGTCCAACCAACATTGGAGAAGGGTATCTTTTTCTCTACAGCCCCACCTGTATTTGTTATTGGTTGATTTTTTGATAATGGCCATTCTTTGTGGAGCAAGGTGGAATCTCCAGGTTGTTTTAATTTGCATCTCTTGAATGACCAGTGATGTTGAACCTTTTTTCATGCCTTTCTTTGCAGTTTCTACTTCTTCATCTGAGAAGTGTGTATCATCTCAGATGCTCATTTTTCAATTGGATCTTTAAATTTGGGTAGGCTGATTTTTAAAATTCTTTATGTGCTCTAGATGTTAGTCTTTTTTCTGACAAACCACTGGGGAAAATGTTTTCCCTGACTTGAAATGCCCTTTAACAGAGCCCAGGTTTTGCTCATGAGCCTATACAGACCTTATAAACAATATGAGAGTTGTTGGTCTGGTCTTGAGTGCCAGAGCGGTCCCTCTCATGTTTGTAATGAAATAAGCCAGTCCTCTTGAGCTTGTACCCCTGCTTCTTTTCCTTTTTGTCCTAAAATCTGGGGCCTAATGTGGGGCAGGGTTCAAGAGGGTGACCCCAATATCCCTCACCTCTTCTTTTTGGGAACTACCCACCCCCCTTTCTTCCCTCTCTTTCTCCCCCTCTTCCTTATAATCTCATACAGTTATATCCCATTTCTTACTAACCTTTTACTCAACACTGGACACTTCATTATCCAACACAACACTGCTAAGTTTCACCCCTACCTTACCCCAGGTGAACCTGGGAAGTGGAGGTTCATCCCAGACCCCTATGGGTCCCAGAAGGCTTGGTTCTGTTGTGGACTTCTGCAGACATTTGGAGAAGAGTCAGTTGCCCACACTCTCAGAAACAACTTCTCTGACCTGGCCAGGCCAAGTCCATAAGAGAATCTCTGGGACATTCATCATTTTGGGGGGACACCCCAACACAAGTCGAGGACTCCTGGACACTCTCTTATCAGTTACTATGGGTGCCCACATTTCTCAAATTATTCAGATACTCCTTTAGGTTATGGTATAAAAATTCTTTCACCCATTTTTTGGTTTAAAAGGTGATATTCTGCCAAAATAACTCATATATTATTTATGGTCTGAATTGTCACATTTGACTTCCAAAATTTTTATACTATTGATAACTACATTCAGAGAAGTGGGAAGTGACAGGAGGTCCCTTATGCTCAAGATTTCTTTGCTCTCTGATCTCTTTGCATCTCTCTGCTTCTCTCTCTCTGCTTCTCTCTCTCTGCTTCTCTCTCTCTCTCTCTCTCAATATCACCTTGAAACTGATACACATAACACAGTAAAAGTCAAACCATTCCAAATAAATAGGGATGGCACCCCTGAGATAAGGCCCTATGAGGCTGTTCTAAATTACAATACTATATACAATCTGAGTCTAATTTGTAAAAATGAATAGCTAATGGCAGCAAAAGTCAAGCCACCAAATTATGTCATACTGGAACATATTAATCAGAAAAAAACCTTCATGAGTATTTCTTTAAAGGTGCAAGGAACTGCTTTGTTTAAGTCCAACTTTATTTTTTTTCTCTTTTTGAGATTTCCATTAAAAACTGTTTACATAAATTTTCAGAATGACCAAACATATTAGTCATCCTTTCAATGCCACTTTAATTCCATTTGAGTCTAAACAGTCAAATTCATTTATAACAATTAAAAACTCATTGACAGGGACCAGCTGAAATGGAGAAATAAAAATTTTAGGCCTAGGGAAATAAAAATTTATAAATTTCTTTTTGGCTTTTAAGTGGATATTTTGTTTAATTGATATACTTAAGACATTTCTTGTACATTTTAAATTCTCAGACTACAATTGCAGCATTAACTTTTGCTTCTTTCTGCTGGTTGTAATATACTTTTGTCATTCAAGTTTACTTGGAGGTTCATTTCCTGACCAGTCAAATTTAACTATGTGACAATTCAAGAACACCCTCCCTAGGCCCCGTCTCTCCTCTCTGGTCTAATTGGTGCTTCCAGGCAAAGGCTTTAAATTTCATTTTAAGAATTGATAGTGGGCATGAGATTTTCTGCATAACTAACTGAGACACATAGACTGGTGAGTGACAAGAAGCAGGACAGAGCTGTCTTCTTGGACAGTTCTGAACAGGTCTGTGACATTCATTATTGCAGACTTCATGGTGAATTAAATATAATTATTTCCCAAGTATACAGGTCTTCAAAGATGCAAAACTAAAATAAACAGTGATTTCTAGGCTACAGTTAATTCTGGTGGTAAAATTTAAGCTCAAGCATCAGCCTTCCCATTACTTATCTTCCAGCTACTTGTGATAAGGTGTGCATGCCAATCCAGCATGAGAAATAGCCAGCATTATTTTGTGTATGTCATGTATGTGCTCCAACCCTTAATGATAGATGCTCAAATGCTGTGCAGTTCAGGCAAAGTCATATAAGATACATTCTTCTTAGATGGCGCTCTATTGAAAATGACAAATTTAATTTAAACTTTCTTCATCTAATTCAATGATGTCATAATGATTGTTATGCTTAAATGTCCCCTATGATTTTCTCAATGAATCTGTATAATTGTCAACTGTTAATATTATGCAGGAATTCAATTTCTAAGACAACCATGATTAGTAAGGAAATAACAGTTAAAAGGTCATGTTATAACTATTAACAGGGCATGTTAATATATTTCAAGGTCGTTAATATCAACATCATAAGAGTAAACCTATTGCTCCCACTTCAATACTGGTTTAACTCATATCCTGGATATTCAACAACTAAAGTTTGAAGAACCAAACTAGTAAAGCACCTAGACTAGTAGGACAACCAATATATTGGACCTGACCTTCTAAGATCAAGAAGGACCTAGGTCCTTTTCTATGGGATCTTATAACTTTGGTAAGCCTCACAGATTCTTGAATAGGGAGATTACTGGACCCCAGAGAATAGTCAACCAATGTACAGTATGCTAAAGGCAGGATCACCACCCATGCTAGCACAGAAAGCTACATGGTCAAGCAACATCCTGGCAGCTGACACTGACAAAGGAAATGAGAGGCTCTTCAAGTGGTAACAAAATTGATGCCCGAGGAGCCTTGACTTACCATGATAGACACCGAGAGTATAATTTTGATTAACACAAGTCTCACTTTAACTGTCTTGAACACTTATAAAAGTACAACCAAAACAATATTAAAATAATAATAATGTAGGCTCAAAGTGAAAAGGAACTCCAATCACTGAGCTCTGCTGACAGTTTCCAGCTACACACAGGTCTAGAAGCCAACTGGTTACCATTGCTTTTCCAATCCCTCAAGAACAGTGTGTGGATGTGACTCCTTTCCCAACCTTCCTTTTCATTCAGATGTTCATGCTTTTGCCATATGTGCTTTAATATCTTAGTAAAGTTTGTTTATTCTTCCCTAGAGACTGCCAAATTCCCAGTGATAAATCAATGAAAACAATGATAAACATCCCTGGGATCCATTGCCCCCATGCAGTCTCCTCAAGGGGACACTTGTGCCATGCTTCATACAACGTACTTTACTTTTATTCCAGATCATCATACTAATGTAACCACAGCTCTGAAGGAGGTAGACATGGAGGTCAAAGAACAGTACAGGAAATGACTTAGGACCCCTACAATGTTCATGGAATTCATAGAAGTCCACCCTCCTTTCTTTTGCAGTGCCTATTCTGCTCTTTCTGCCTGTTTATTAATTCCATTCCTAATCAATTTATTGCAAAGATTTCTCACCAATAGGATGGCAGCCATTTCATGGACATTTGCTAAATACCACATCAGTTTGGTCCTCCTTCTTCAGTCCAAACAAAACCCTCATGAAAACTATCACCTCTAACCAGCAGGAAGCAGTTAAGAAAGAAATGTGCCACCCATTTGCCATATCTAAAAATAAAGTATGGAACAAAGGGATCTAAACACTGCCATCCTAGTCTGAGCAGAGACCACTTTAAATCCCTTCCCTTGCTGTGCTTGTATACCTGCTACAGATGAATCCTCATGGGCTGATAAGGCCCAATAAGAGCAGCTACACCCTATAATTGACAATCATTGTTCAACCTGCTCTTGACAGACAACACATCACTCCTTATATGTCCTTAAGTGGATGGCTGCAACTCCTTTGTACTGAACTGTCTCCTCTGAAAGCCCCATTGTGATATTTCCCTTCCACAGCCCCCATTTTTTATGCCCATAACCCTATAGATACCTCCTAGCCTGTATGAGAGTTGCTGGTTTTGTCTCTAGTGCCAGCATGGCCCCTCTCAGGTCTGTAATGAAATAAACCTGTCCTGTTGAGCTTGTACCCCTGCTTCATTTCCTTTCTCTTCAAATGCTGACCTTCAGTAACATTTTCACCACACAAATCTTATTAAAGTTTCATAAATATGAACTGCATCTCATACATGTAATTGAATCAGAATGAGTTCTGGGACATGCATGCTGTTTGAAAGCATGTGACATGACTCAGAAAACTGTCAATCATTCCTGTCAACCTTACCTAGAGACCCAATGAGCAGCACCCAGACTAGGGTGTATGTCATTTAAAAATTCAAAAGCCTGATTCATCTGTATGATGTGCTGTGCTTTTCATTTCCCTGTTGCCAGATGCTTCATTTCTGTTCATGCCTGCCCTGAGCACAGGTTCCCAATATCTTCAATACTGTGGCTGCTTTTTCTTTTACTTTCAGCTGTATACTCACAATTCTTCACTCATCCTACCCAACAGTCTGGATGAAGATCCAACACTCAGCATCATTTGGATAGCCCAGCTGGGCGACATAGGAAGACATCAGCAGAGATCAGCCAGGCCCAAAAGGAAGGTCCTTCTCCTCAAGGGAAGGCCATTTCTCCTCATTTTTATAACAACCAAGGGTGCTAGTTGTGGATATATATTATATTATATAATATTATATTATATTATATTATATAATATTATATTATATTATATTATATAGACCCCCATAATATACAGTAAGTCCTCAACTTATGAACACTAGAGTTGTGAGCTTTCATAGGTACATTTTATAAGACTCACTTTGTCATCTTATGAACAAATCCAACTTAAAAGCAGTTCACCCAGATTGGAACATGTTGGGGCCTCCTTGGTGGGAGACTGGAACCTGAAGACACTATCTGACAAAAGTTATAAAATGAAGAGCCTGGGGGACCAGAGCTCCATTAGAAGTTAAGGGCATGTTTATTGGTAATATTCTTCGTTTATACATTTTTCTGTAGGATACATCAATCATTAACAATTTACAATGCTAGTTAACTAACCAGTTATATCTGTGAGTACATAAAGCATCTAAAGAACCATCTATGCTTCTTTAAACTTAGTGCATCTTATCTAAATCATCTTGGTTAGTTAAATCTTCTAAAAGATTAGCTACTCTTGTTCCAAGCAAATATTTGAGAGTCTCAAGGGACCACAGTGAAAGGAACACTGTGGGATGGACAAACAGCCTTCTGAAGTTAACTTTAACTTCTCTATCTGGGCCTGCCACAGACATCAGGACAATCTGTCTTCCCAAGGCCATCTGAGAGCCCAAGAACCTCCCATATCCTCCACAATTCCCCTGTTTTTAAATTATTGTAGCTATAGGACACGTTCTTTTCCAAATAGGAAGCATTGCAGTAGCAGTAGCATGTAACTGAGATTGAATTATTTGTCTTCTGAGGACACAGTATCCTATGACAAAAATGCAAATAACAATCAATAAAACCATTAGCCCCCTCCCCATTCTATGGGTTAAACTTTGAATCATTCCTCATGGGTCCAAACTATTTAATTGATCAGCCATATAATCTGCTAAAGTAGCTACAGGAGTTTCAAGGAGTTGTTTACTGGAAGTATCAAATATTTCTCGCTGGAGCTCCTTTACATCTAGGGTAAAATTCCCTTTTAAATTTTGTAAATGAAATGTAATTTGGTCCCATGTATATTTACTGCCATTAAATTTTGCAGGAGATATGCAAAATTGAGTGGAATTCCAATTGCATTTTACCATCAATTGATGCTGCATATCCATCACCTGATCTCCAAGCCATTTTAACCCATATCATAATTCACCAATTTGTTCATGTATGTCTTTGTCTATAGAAGTTTGCATGGCCTAGAGTTGGTGTGAATCTTTTTGTCAATTTTGTATAAGTTCAGTATTTTTGATACTCTGTTGTAATGCAACTCCTGCTACTGCTGCAGTAGCACAAATAGCAATAAGTCCTAATATTCCTAAAATTAACCATTCTATGAAATGCTTGGATCAATGTATTAGATGTTTTATCAAGTGGTGAGCAAGCCCTGCCATAGGTCCCTCCTCCCATTGCCTTTCTAAATTTACAAGGACCCACACCCCCATGTGCAATTTCAAAATCAACAATGACACATTACAGAGATTAATATCAATATTAGGGTGAACACAAGTATGTAAAGCACAATTAAAGCAGATAACAGCTTTCAAGGTTTCATTGATTTTCAATTTTCTTGAAGCTAATAATAAGGTAATTGAACACAGGCAGCAATTGGAATGTCCTTTTCTTTACGGAATTGGAATTGATATTGTGAGGAGCTTTGTTTATTTCCAGAAAACTCCCAGTCCATAATTCAAGAGGTTGTGTAGCTGCAGCCAATTTCCACAGTTCCCATTGTTCTGGTCCCAAAGAAGCATTATTCAAAACAATTCTGGGTCAAGGGGGAGAAAGTCCAACATCATGCCATGCCATAAGACCTTTAGGATGATTTCTATCCAAAGAGTCCATGGTTTGATTCCAACTAACTTGTGTAACAAAATCACATGACAAAGTTTTATCATCATCCCTACAATTATTTAAAAACATTCCTTTTGGACCCCAATCTATTATAGAATAATTAATGAATATGATTTGCCATGGGGAGATTGACTTTGAGACCACCTAGGCTTATGCTTATATACACAGTTTTGATAAGAAAATCCTTTACACATTGGATATGACACTCCTTTTGAATTATATGTATATTTATAGGATCTGGCCAATGATATTGCTGTGAACATTTCCATAATCATACGGGAACCCGGAACAGCAGGGAGGATGTAAGCCCACCACTGCTCTTGAGTTTTAAAACAAGCAGGATCCTCCCCTAAACAAAGAGCCAGTGACTCATAGCCCAGAAAAATATTGAAAGGAGTTCCCTCCTCAGAGGGAAAGGTGGGAACCCCTATTCCCCAAAGAGGAGGTAAATAAGTAGATTCATTAGTATAAACTAAGGGGCCAACATAAGCCCAATAATGATGATCATAAGCACTCATCCCAGTCGATGCACATGCTATGATAGCCATCATAGTCAAAAACAGGTTCTCAGGTGTTTGAGAAGAAGAAGTATGGGTCAATACTTGCCCAGCATAATGAGTCAAATGTTTAATCTGGTTCCAAGTGGAAGGATCAACCTGATAGTGAAGAGCCCGGCATTTTTGGCTTCCTTTGATCTTTAGAGCTGCCATTTCCTGAACCAGAGGTTGGGGTGTTTCTCCCTTCAAGGCTGTTTTGATTCCTTTGGGGCTGGGCTCCAGGAATTTGAACACTGCCGGCTTCCCTGGGCCTGACTTTCCCAAGAGGCAACCATATTTCTTGATTGGATCCATTCTCTAAAGAAACACAAGCATAACCTCAACCCTGAATTAATAATTGAGCAGGTTCCCACACATTTTTTTCAAAAGTTTGGACCCAAACTGGTCAGAGAGTCTCCAGAGGAAGCATGGTCTCCTGAAAATGTAATTTTGCTTTAGTTAATATTTCCCCTTGTGGTAAGTTCAAAAATTTAAAATAAACAGAGCCATATTTAACAATTCTTGCAGTGATTGTACCATTTTAAATAACTTTCTTCTATATTCTTTTTGATTAATATAATGTGTATTTGCTATCAAATCCTCTACCTTTTCTGTGTATGCCCCATATTCCCCTTTCTCCAATTTATGTAATTGTAATTTAAGAGTTCTATGGGCTCTTTCTACTATAGCTTGACCTTAAGGATTGTATGGAATTCCTGTAAAGTGTTGGATCTTCCACTGTTCACAAAATTGTTGAAATATTTTTGAAGTGTAAGCAGGAGCATTATCAGTTTTTAGAATTTGAGGAATGCCCATAACAGCAAAACAAGCCATTGAATATTTAACAAGATGGCCAGAAGATTCACTGGACATAGCAAAAGCCTACATAAAAGAAGAATAAGTATCTATAGTAACATGAATATAAGTCATTTTACCAAAGGAAGGAAAGTGGGTGACATCCATCTGTCAAAGATCATTAGGTTGTTTTCCTTTAGGGTTACTACCCATTGGGAAAGGACGGATATGTAAAGGGTGACAGATAGGACAATGAAGAATGATTTGTTTTGCCTGAGAATAAGGGATCTTATATTTTTGATGTAGTCCTCCTGCATTAGTATGTAAATGAATATGTTCATCTTCAGCTGATAAAAAAATACCATAGTTCTGGTGAGTTTATCAGCTTGTTCATTACCATGTGTTAATGGCCCAGCCAGTCCTGTATGAGCTCTTACATAAGTATTATATATTGGAAAAGAACGAGCTCATAAAAGTTCCTGAAGGAGAGAAAAGAGCTCAGAAAGTATAAGATGTTTTACTGTTAAGAAAGTAGTCGATACATTTTTGGTCACATACACCACATAATTAGAATCTGTAATAACATTAACAGCTAAAGGAAACAACTTTAGAACTTGAATAAGATCATACAATTAATTTTGTTGGGCAGAAGAATATTGAGTAGGAAATATCTTATATGTTTTTCCCACCATATAGCGGCACAACTCTGTTTAGCACCATCAATAAAGATATTAGGAGCTTCAGAAAGAGGGTGTGGTGAAACAACTGAATCAACAATCCACTGAGTATGTTTAAAGAATTGCCATATCTTAGCAGAAGGGTAGTGGTATCCGATTTAACCAAAATATGCATAGAGTGCTAATTGAAATGCTGTGGATAAATTTAATATATTAGTAAAATGTTCAGAATTAGAAGGAAAAATTATTACTGCTGTCTCATGTCCAGTGAGTGGATGGATTCGGGATCTACCTTGAAAAACAAGAAGAGATATTAAATCATAATAAGGAACAACACTTCTTTTTTGTGTATGCTTTGTGTGGATTCATTCCACAGGTTGATCCTCTTGGGCAATTAATGCACTGGGTGTACCTTCAGAAGGCAAAATTATTAAATCGTAAGGCTTAGAGAAATCTATCCTAACTATAAATTGTTCCTTTATTTTCTTTTGTACCAATTCAAGTTCCTTTTGTGCTTCTGGTGTTAACTTTTCAAGGGCTGTTTAGATCTGAATCTCCTTGTAATATCTTAAAAAGATTATGTAACTCCATAGTAGAAATTCCTAAGGATGAGTGAATCCAATTAATATGACCTAATAATTTTTGAAAATCATTTAGTGTTTTTAAATGAGATAAATCCAATTTCATAAGCTGTGGCATAATTTGTTTTTGATTTATGATGTATCCAAGATATTGATAAGGGGATTTTATTTGAATTTTATCAGGAGCTATAATCAACCCATAGTGCTGCAAATCCACCTCAACCATTTGAAAGAGTTCTTGCAACATTTTTTGATCTTTTGTTGCTGAAAGAATATCATCCATACAATGATATATTTTTGCCATAGAAAACCATTGTCTAGCTGGAAAAAGTGCATTTGCAACAAAGTATTGGCACATTGTGGGATAATTCATCATTCTCTGAGTGAGAACAATCCATTGATATCCCCTAGTTGGGGCTTCATTATGAAAAGATGGAATAGTAAAGGCAAATCTTTTTCTATCTTTTGGATGTAACCTTATACTATAAAAACAATCTTGTAAATAAATAATTATAATTGGCCAATTTTGAGGAATAAGAGCAGGATTAAAAAGCCCCAGCTGCAATGCTTCCATGGGAATCATGGAGGCATTGACTCACCATAAATCAGTCAAAAGTCTCCATTTGCCTGATTTCTTTTTTATCACAAAAATAGAAGAATTCCAAAGGGAGGTAGACACCACAATATGTCCTAATTTTAATTGTACCTGAACTAATTGATGGGCAGCCTCAAATTTTTCTGTTTTCAGGGGCCACTGTTCTACCCAAATAGGGTTGTCATCTTTCCAATTTAAAGGTAACATGGGAGGCTCAACAGTGGCCCCTTTTAAAAACATCCAACTCCATTTCTATTGTTTTTTTGTTGAATCTGTAAGGGCTATGAAATGTCTTGTAAATTCTTTCCTAGACCTTTTCCTGGCTGATATCCCATCCTTTGCATCATGCCAATACTTTGTTGGGAATAAGATTTTGGGATGTTTTTATAAGCTCCCTGTTGTCCTAATAAATCTCACCCCCACAAATTCATAGGGATGTCAAGAACATAAGGTTGAACAGTAGCTATTTGTCCTTTGGGCCCTTTACACTGATAGATAAGAGCACTTTTATAAACATTTCATTCAGCCAATTGACGGATGCCAGAGATGTCACAAGAAACCACCTGTAAAGGCCATGTTTTGGGCCAATATTTTTTTGCAAAATAGTTATATCAGCTCCAGAATCCACAAGCCCCTTAAAAGCTTTTGAGTTTATTTTTAAAATCATTTCTGGGTGCTCCTGCTCTTTTAAAGAGGCAGACCAAAATATCTTTTTTGTCCGTGCTTCCAAATCCTCCCACACACTTTTCATTGGATTCAGCAATTCAAATATATGGTAAAAGAAGGGACCTGGGCAATTTTATCTCCTTTTTTAAACTCCCAAAAATATTACTATTCATCATGACTTGTATGTCTCCCATATAATCAGAATCTATAACTCCGGGAATCACAGATATTCCTTTGGAACTTAAACTGGATCTTCCTAAAATAAGGCCAAAAGTTGGTGAGGGTAGGGAGCCGAACATCCCTCTGGCTATCCTCTGGGGGACAGCATTAGGATAAAAAATAAAATCATTAGGTGCTAATATGTCTGCAGCAGCACTACCAGAGGTGGCAGGTCAGAGGGAAGAGACAGATTTCGAGGCTTCTGGGCCTTCTGAAAATAAATGTGTGGCTGGTTTTGATTGTTCTCAGGGAACCAGAACACCGCCTTTTTGAAGTTTCCTGGCAATAATTTACCTTCCACATCTGTTTTAGATCTGCACTCCCTCACCCAATGTTTTCCTCTTTTGCATCAGGGACATAAACCAGGAATATGTTTATCCTCCTGTTCATTTTTATTACTTTTCATGCCTTTTCACAAGGGGCATTGTTATTTCTGATGACCAACTTGACCAGAATTAAAACAACCATTTTATAAGGTCATCTCAGTAAGTGCAGTACCAAGCATCTTTGACTGTGAGATTGTGAACCAATGTTTCCACAAGCTTTTAAATAATATCAAACCCTCCTTGTCTCTTTAATGGGTAATATAGCCTTTTGACAATCCTCATTAGCATTTTCAAAAGCCAGTAATCTTTCTTTCTTTTTTCTTGGTTCTTACTTTTTCCCCATTCCTAGCCCTCCCTTCACGCCCTCCACCCTTCACTATTTACAAAGACTTTTTTTCCATTTCTCATCATTTTTCCTTTCCTTTCTTTCATTTCTCCTGCCCCTCCCACTACTCCTACCCCTTTGGACCTCTTCTTCCTATTTTACATTATCAATTATTCATTCTAAATATTGGCACATTTTAGGTATACAATATAATGACATTCATCATTGGAAATTTGCACCTTTACATAGTCTCTCTTGGTTCTTATTTTTCA
>NW_004624881.1:1421501-1483222 GCF_000247695.1 Heterocephalus glaber | reverse complement strand
CTGATTTCATTTTTTCCAGATCTCCTTTTGTTGCCAGTTCAGTGGGTCCAGGTGGTTGAGCATCAGAGTGTTCCATCTCATTTCCCTTTGGGGTTGCTTTAGGTGATCTGGAAGTCTGGTTTTGAGACTTATTTACGTGTTTTCTCATTCCAACTTGGGTGGGGGGCTGTTAGCACCTGCATGCATTACCTCCTCTGAGCTGGGAGAGGTGGAACAGGGGCTGGGAGCTGTGGTAGGGATGGTGACCCAAAAGCCCTTTCCTGTGGGCTGGGTGCAGTGGGAGGGATGGTGGCTGGGAAGCCCCTTCCTCTGGACCAGGAGCAGTGAGAGGGTTGGTGGCCTGGAAGCCCCACTCTCTGGGCCAGGGGCAGCAGGACAGTAGGTGGCTCAAAAGTCCTTTCCTCTGGGCTGGGAGCAGCGGGAGGGATGGTGACCACAAAGCCCCTTCCTCTGGGCTGGGAGCAGCAGGACTCCGTACCTTGGTCTGGTGGTCTGGTGTCCTCTGCATCTTTGTAATGTGGCAGCCAGCAATCTTTCTAACTGTCTGTGAGCCTGTTCTCCAACCACTCCCCTGGATATGGCCATTTCTAATCTGTCAAGGAACTAACAATAAGGTTCATTAGCCCCTTGATATATTTCAACATAACTTTGTTTTGGTTCTCCCTCTGGGGAAATATGATTTCAAGCTTCCAAAGCAATTTCCTGTAAGTGATCATGAATTATAGCTGGTAATGTAATTTGATTAGTCCTGTTCCTGTTAACATTTCATTAATATATTCCAATATTACAAGCCGCATTTTCTTGGGCCTTTTGCATAACTACTTCTCCATACCACATACGCCATTGCATATATTCACCTGGTTTTAATAAACTTTGAATTACTGTAATCCAATCATAAGGAATAAAATTTCCAACTGATCTCGCATATCCATTTAACATTTCTTTAGAGAATTGAGAATGAGGTCCATACATCATAACAGCCTTTTTAACTGATTGTAATAATTGAATATCAAACCCTTCATATCTAAGCACAATACCTCCTTGAGCTCCAGGTTGTATAATTACAGGAGAAAGAGAAGGCTTATCATTGTCTGAACCTTCTATCTGAGCAATTTTAGCAAACAAATCAGAAATGTGATGGTGAACACAAGCAACTCTTTTTACTTTTGGTTTAGCCCCAGACCCTTTTTGAGCCATAAGGTCAGTAATATCAGAAGGATAATCAGGATCAGGAACTAGATCAGAATCAGAATTTTCAGAATCTGATGAGCTAGAAGAGTGCCTCTCTGAACATTTCAATCCCGATTTTAAAGGTTTCAGGGAATCATGGAATGAAATCAAATCCTCCGGAGGAGCCTTCAGAATGACCAGTCCCAGAGAGGGAAACAGATTTTTACATTCACTTTTAACTTTGTCGTTTTCTGCATCAGGTATTTCATATTCATGCAAAGACTGTTTTGCCAAATCATAAACTTCCTCCCTCTTTAACATCTTTTCAGATGAAAGTGGGTTAATTACTGCATGAATCAGAGCCCAAATAGGCCAAAAGACAGACAATGGGGATGTTCTCTCCCTGTTGCAAAGCTTTTTCCACATTTTGTTTAACCCTTACCTAAGTCTCATCTTCCAATGTTCCAGTATCAGGAAACCAAGGATTACATTCTGTTACTACTTGTAAACAAGCTTCAATATGTACTCAGGACACGTGAGCACCTTGTGTCTTCAACAAATGACGAACTAAAGTATTAAAAACAGCACCACATCCCTGTGTTTGCCCCATAACCGTGTTATTAATTTATCTTACCATCGATACCACCTCAGCTGCTTATGTTCAATTCCCTGTTCTGGTGCCACTTGTTGGTGTCTTCTCAGTGAGATACTGGAACCTGAAGACAGTATCCAACGAAACTTATAAAATTAAGGGCATGGGGGACCAGAGCTCTGTTAGGAGTTAGGCCCAGGTTTATTGGTAATATTCTTCTTTTATACATTTTTCTGTAGGATACATCAATCATTAACAATTTACAATGCTAGTCAACTAAGCACCAATTATATCTGTGAGTACATAAAGCATCTAAAGAACCATCTATGTTCCTTTAATCTTAGTGCATCTTATCTAAATCATCTTGGTTAGTTAAAGCTTCTAAAAGATTAGCTACTCTTATTGCAAGCAAATATTTGAGAGTCTCAAGGGACCACAGTGGAACAAACACTGTGGGATGGACAAACAGCCTTCTGAAGTTAACTTTAACTTCTCTATCTGGGCCTGCCACAGACATCAGGACAATCTGTCTTCCCAAGGGTGCCCGAAGGCCTAAGAACTTCTCATATCTTCCACAGGAACACATTCATAAGACAGGGACTTACTGTACATCTATAACACCTCTTATACCAAAATGCAACAAATACAGTATTTGTTGTTTTTATTTGATCATAATATTTTATAATATATTTCCATAATTATCCAAATGTCTTGTCAGAATTTATTCTTACCAATAAATCTGAAGCAGTTGTTTTATTTGGAATGAATAATTAATATAGTCAAGCTTCTTCCACTAATTAAAGAATAGAATATTTTAAATAAAAGTATGCATACATGAATTTTTAGTTATCATGTTCACATCAATTTTACCAGCAAAATAACAGAACAGTAGATATATCTTCAAATATATATTATTTTTTGTTTCTTTCAAATATACATTCTTAATTTTTCCTATATTATTAGTTTCTTCAAAAAGAAATTAACTTTCACATTCTTTATTTTTGGTATCAGGGATCAAACTTAGGACCTTGTGCTTGCAAGGCAGGCACAGCACCACTGAGCTAAATCCCTGGCCTCTCACAATTATTTTTAAAACACAGCCATTATGTTCAAACGTGTGGAAATTACTCAGAAAATCAAATATAGAAATACATGGTCCTCTAATTCAACATCTGTGTATTCAACAAAGGAAATTTAACTATGATACCACCCACCTGTGTCCATTGCAGCATTATGCACAATAGCTAAGATCAGAAGCCTGTGAAACATCCAAATCAGATGAAACAATAAACAACCTTTGGTGTTTGGAAAACATACACAGTAGAATACTATTCAGTCATGAAAAGGGAGCTCCCCTCATTTGTGACAAGATAGGTTCACCTGGAAGAAGAAATTATGATAAGTAAAACAACCTAGGCATAGCAATGCAAATGTTGTGTGTTCTCATTTCTATATGGAACCTAATAAAGTGCAACTCAGAGAAGTAGAGAATAGAAAGTTGGATACTCATGGCTGGGGGGTGATGGGAAAAGGGATTTCACTCAAAAGATACAGTTTCAGTTAGACAGGATTAGGACAGGTAGCACAATCAGGGCTGGAAGTCACTCCACTCTATCCACTTGAATTTGGGCAACATCCAAGTACTAATCCTCTTCCATTGTTCTAAGAGAAGCAGAAATAAGGTAATTATAACCCAAGAAATCTCTAAAGCTCCAGGCCAGAGCACTTGCATGTTGGACCTCAGGGCCTCACCTTTTCCCCACCCACACCTCATGAAAGGTTCACACACATGGGCTGCATTGCACCTGTGTGCTTTAGTCAGAGTGACCTCTAGAATAGACCTGGTTCTGAGGCCACCTGAGATGACTCAGCACACTGTCAGGCATATGTAGAAACCCAGTGAGAGGCACCCAGGCTGGAGTCCACATCTCTTAAAACTGGAAACTGATTTACCTGTGCGTTTTATATTTCCCTCCCACCATGAAACCACTTTTGTGTTCATACCAGACTTTTTCGTTTCTGCTGGGACCGGCTGCCCTAAGCATGCCTTCCTGTCACCTGCAATGAATACACTGATTTTTTTTCTTGTACAACTGGAAGTACACTTGCAAATCTTTGCTTATTGCTCCCAGGAAACTGGAATCTATCTGTTGAATCCACCACACTGTATCAAGAGGAACAGGCTGTAGTCATGCATTGCACAAAATGGTACTGTAATAAAAACCAATGGGTTGCATGATTCAAAATTCCTAAAAGAGTTGATTTTAAATAACTTTATTGTAAAAAGATAAGTATGTGATATGGTAGATTTTTCAAAATTAGTCTGATTTAGTGATTTCACATTGTAAACATTATCAAAACATCATCTCATGGCAGAACACAAATATATGCACATATTAATTTTATTAAAATAAAATTTTTAAAACAACTTTGAGTTAGGTAAATATCAATAAGCAGTTCATATTTTGGGATTTTTATTAAAGAAAATTAACTTATATTAGAACTATTCCAAATGACTTTGAAATAATGTGTTTATTATTAAAGTTATATAATCTAAATACAAAGCACTTCAAAAAATTAATCTGATTTCTGTAACAAGATGTATGTAAATATAAGTTAAAATAAATGAAATCTTTCACACAAAACATTCAGTTACTTTAAAAACAACAAATGTATAAAAGCAATAGAAATACAAGGACCCTTGATCTATTTCACCACCAAAACATGCACATGTTCTAAATCCAGTAAAGAATTAGAAATAATGATCAATACCATAACATCAAGCACATCCAGCCCAGAGACTGTGGTATCTAAAAGCCACATTTTACTGGATGTGATGGCACACACACACCTATAATCCCAACATTCACAAGGCTGGAACAAAAGGATCCCTGGAAGTTCAAGGCCAGGCCAGGCTATATAGTGAGTTCAAGACCAGGCTTAACTACATAGTGAGATGCTGTCTCAAAACTCATATAAATGAATGAATGAATGAATGAATGAATAAATGACACATCTCTTTTAAAAATGCACAGGTCTTTGGAGAAATGGTAGAGCCCTCTGATGATGAAATGAGTCACTATGTTGAGAATTTAGATCACTGTTTTTCTCCTCACAGTGGTATTTATATAAATATTGAATCCAATAAACATAGGATGTGTTACAAAATCAAGGAGATTAATGCTAAGAATTTCCCTTAATAGTTGGTATCTGGTTGATGACAAATTGTGTTAGCATTATTTGGATTAGATATTTCCATTGTTATGACAATTTTTAAAATCATTCATATGCATGACATTTCTTGAAATATCACTCTTAGATTCATATCAAGGAGAACCCCTCAGAGTGATTTTCTCTCTAGAACCCTTATTGATTGTGTTAGTTAGCTTTTGATAACTGTGACAAAATACCTGAGTTTAAAAATCCTAAAAGAGAAAGGTTTTGTCCTAGCTCCCAGCTTCAGAGGCTGAGTGCATAGTCAGCTGGCATGATTATTAGGTCCTGTAGCATGGTGATGGATTATGGTAGGGAGCACATGATGCAGCATGTTCATGCCTACAAACTGGCATCATGTGATAAGACACAAGAGAGGGCACATAAGGGCCACCTCATGGTGGTCAGAAAGTAAAGGAGAAATTAGGGAGAGTTGTCCTAATGGGTCCTTCAAGGGCATGACCCAAATGACCCATCTTTCTTTCACTAGGCCTCACCCACCTCCTAAATATTTTTACCACTTCCCAGTGGCACCAAAGCCTAGAAATCCAGATGCACTAGAGGGGCCTTTCAGGAACACTTACCTAACATAGTATGCCATCTTTAGCTCCTGAAGGTCCATGTCCAACTTATTGTCCAAATGCATTCAGGCTGCCTACCTCCAGTATTCCCTAAGGTGCTAA
Source organism: Heterocephalus glaber (assembly GCF_000247695.1). The sequence goes on along the minus strand of NW_004624881.1, from coordinate 1,477,564 downwards.
TTTTTCCCATATTTCTCAAAAGTCTAAGTGTCCACTTTGCTCTGAGATATAAGAAAAACTTTGAGCTGAAAGCCCTTGTAATAATCGAAAATTATTATTAGGTGACATATATGCACAATAAATTCTGGAGTTTATTCCAGTTCCAAAAGGGAAGACGAGGAAAATGGCAAGGAGGAATCAGACCAATGCAATACTGGAGCCACCATAGAAAACAATAAATCTTGTAGCTCTGTCTTACACTCCTGGCACAGAGATGTGAGCTCCCAAGGCTGTGAGTGGCTCCAATGCTGTGGTCTTGCTGATTACACCCAACATGGCCTCTCTTTGGGGCTGGTTTACCCACTGCCTTTTGTTCCACATTCCTTGCAACTCCAACTTTCTAGGATCTTCACCTTCACTCTCACAGCTTCAAAAATCACTCCTTCAGAGATATTTTCATAGATCAAACCCTGCCACACCCCCTGGTCACAGGTTTTTCATTGAAATTTTGGTGGAAATTTCCATGACTCCTTAGCGGCTCCATTTTTTGGGCCTTCAAAACCAGCAACATGTCCACAAGGCCAAGGTCCACTGCTGCTATCGACCCTACCTGAGCCCACCTGAACCATGGCTGTAGTGCTTTCTGACTCTTTTGTAGATAGACACAAGAAAATGAATCCCAGGGTAAAAATCCTCTAGGTGGCTCTATGTGAGCAGGGTCCCCTCGAGCTCTCTCCTCAAAGGAAGATGAAGGAAGATTGCACCTTTACATCTTGGATATTGTAATGAGTTCCTGAGATGCCCTCAAGGCTTTTTTTTTGTATTGTCCTAGTGCAAAGTATGTGTATGTCATTTTAATGGAGTTAATCTCTTGTGAAACTGTAACTTATTTGCCAATACTTTTAACCATGCTCCTTTCCTGGGGAAACTGCACTTTCCAAGTTTTCCTCTGCTCCCCTTTGCTTCTCACTGTCACAGTAGAGTGAGTTAGATATAGCTAGAAACATCCATTCCACTGTCTGAAAGTTGTACTCCCTTAAATTTCTTCCATCTGAGAAACTAGTCTGACCTTGTTAAGCTTTGCCTCCCTCCAAGTCTCAGGTCATGGAGCAAAGGAAGCCAAATGCTTTGATGTGATGTAACCCAGGTGACCTGTAGTCCAAACCTAATAGAATTGTCTTTCCATTAGACACTTCATGAACATAACTGTATAGCCCACATTTCATCAGCTTTCTGATCTTCTCACCAGAATTAGCCACCACACTTAGTATGCACCCTCTATGCTTTTTCTAGTCTAGTCCTCCATATCTTTCCAAACCCCTCCCCAAATGCATGCCACTGCATGAAATCTGTGCCACCTTGAATTTTTTTCATCTGCAAAACTAGTCTGACCTTGGTAAGCTTCGGCTCCCTCCAAGTCTTAGGTCATGGATCAAAGAAGCCAAAAGCTTTGATATGACATAACCCACCCAGGTGACTTTTAATCCAGACCCAATAGCATCCTCTTTCCATTGGACATTTCATGAGCTTAAAATTTACAGTCAACATTTTGTCAGCATTCTGATTTTCTCAACAGAATTGCTCACCCTCTAGGTTTTTTCTAGACTTGTCCTCCAAACCTTTCTAACCCTTCTCCAAATTCAATTCCATGGGCTTCTGAACCCCATCATCAACTAGAGTCATAGTAATGACCCTACTTAGAAGTGCCAATTTTTGTCACTGTACCAAAATACTTGAGGTGGTACACTTAGATGAGTTGGGCTCTTGGGACCCTGGGTTTTCATCACAGTTGTCTCTGTTGCTTTCACACCCATGTTAAGCCCATTCATCATGCAAGGGAACATGGGACAGAGAAGGCTGCTCATTCATGGCAGGCAGGAATCAAAAGAAAAGAGGACACTTCAGGCTCCTGCTGTGCCCTCCAATAGCTCAGCTTCCTTCCTTGAGGCCCCAAATCCTAAATATCCCCCCAGAGCACTGTAGGTGGGTGTTCTTTAACACTTGGGCCTTGGGGGACATTTACCTGGACATATTCTTGAGCCAAGAGTAGTGTTTGGGACTTCACATTTCAGTGTGCAATGGTGGTCCATTTCTCACACATGCCTGTGTACTTACTTTCTTTTTCCTTGTGTTATCACATGGTGAGAAGTCTCATGCACTACCTCAATGCAAAATGCCTTGAAGGTAGAAGCTGTCTATTTACTGATATGCGCATTTGGTACAGTGGTACCTTGGTTCACAAAATGTTTTTCCACATTTCTGGTCACAAACCAAATTGGATGAGAGATGAATCAAATTCAAAGGTTAGGTTCAATGTTGACCTTATGGGGAAATTTGACTCAGTTCTCATCCAATTGAATTTGCAACCAGAATTGTAGAAAAAATTAAGTTCATGAACCAAAGTATAGGTGATATCAGAGAGAAAAAATGAATGAATTGTGTATTGTCTTTCCTGACAAATTAACTCTATTGATAAGAAGTAAACTTGGGCCCCCTTGAAAATTTTTCAGAGGACTTTTTAAATTATCTTCCTGTTTTATAGACCTCCTTTTCTTTAAAGCCCATTGTTGTAGCTTTCTTTTGGAGGTGCATGATTTCTTTATAATCTGTATACCCTGGCACTATGCACTCACAGCAGCAGCTACATTTCTTGATTTCCTAGTCATTCCTTGACATAATAGGTCTCCATTGTGTAACCAAACAGTGACTCTGGAAGGGCCCGCTGGTAATGGCCATGGGCAAGCACCCCTTGTTTCAGTTTCTTCAGATGGCTAAGCTGATGATGCCTTTGAGGCTCTGCTGGTCATCAGGGGAACAGACTGAGCTGTTGGGCTGGTCCCAAAGTCACCTAGGGTTTAGCTTATCCACAGCGTGGATTCTCTGGAGAGAAGGTGCAGCTATTTGAGTTCAGCAGTTAGACAAGTATGCAGTTAGTGCCCTGAAGTCTGGAGATCTGGACTGAAGAATTGCCATGCTCTGTGTGAATAAATGGTTGATATTTGGGGTTTTGAGGCTCTAGAGAATTCTGATTAAACTCTCAGGAGTGGAAGAGCTGCTCATCCCTGCATGTTTTCAAGATTACCTGGTTGGGATTGCCTTCTTATTTGTACCCGATGCCAGCTGTTCTAGCACTCAGCTCTTCTTCCCTCTTCCTCTTCCCTATCAGGTGAAAACAAGTTTGGATTCCTGGGAAGCATACTTGTGTTGCTATGGAAGCAAGATAGTGGCTTTCCTTTTCCAGGTGGAGTCCTGGCGCTGTTGCCATCTTAAGTTTGCCATCTTAGAAGAGGAACAGCACAGTTAAACTGATACCATTTGTCCTACACTTTCAATGCAGATGGTTAGCCAATTCCAGGTAAAATACAGGTGATTCAGATTATTTCCACATTTAGGAGTTTTCACCAATGTATTTTTGTGTGTGAATCTTTCCAGCTGGGGAAGTGGAGCTGGTACTGCTCTTTCAACCTCTCCTTGGTGTAACTCTCTGATGGTGCATTAGTCAGCTTTCCCACTCCTGAAACAAAATCCTCAACATCTCCAGTGTAAAAGGACAGTCTGAATCACCTGTGACTGACTACAGTGTCCTTGGGCTAGAGACAATCTCCCTGGAAGGCTGGCCTCAGTGGCCATGGGCAGCATGCATGCCTTCCTAAGCATTGCACTAGTCTCAAAGATGGTGGACTTGGATCACCCCAGCATCACAGAAGCCTTGACAGACAAAGAATGCTAGCTTTGTGCTGTACTAGGCATGGTGCTCCTTAGCTGAGGTAACCCCTTTCACTATATGGCTGCAGTTATAATTTTAGGATCCTCATCATGAGTTCTGCCCAGGATCTGGGACAGGCTTACTCTTCACAGACATTGTCAGATAAAGCTTGACTACAAAGACTGCAATAAGTTATCTTCTTCCATGTATACACAAGGTACACACCACCATAAGGACCAAGGATAACTAGGGAAACAAGGCTTCAGCAAACAGACAGTACAAAGTGCATTGATGCTACTGAGATGGAGTTGCATGGCTACGTTACATAAAAATGCAAAGTAACTGGTAATGAAGCTTAGCACATTTCAACATATCACAGAAGAACAATCTTGGAAATGCAGCAAATATTAGATGTATAAGTAATTAAACAGAAAGTTTGAAACATTGCAAAAATAAATCTTGAAACTGTTTAAGTTAACAAAATTAAAATCCAATGAAATGTATCACCAGCAACTGATCACAAAATAAAGTTACTCTGCATGAAATGCAAAATAAACAGGAAGAATTTTTAACAGAGATAAAAGGAAAAAGTCTTAAAGGATTTGTAGAAAAATATGAAAGAGAAAATATTTGAGTCATTCTAATGAAAAGAAAGAAAGCTACTATAAAGGAAGAGCAAGGCATATCTAAAGAAAAAACAGCAGAAAGTTCTCAAAATCCAGAGACATTTGAAAATATATTGCATACAAGTAAAAGGAAGTACACATTTAAATAAAGAACATTCAAATTTTGGAGTGATGCTATGTAAATTTGTTATATCTTTAGTAGAAATGTGGAAAGATAAAATTATCAAAATAATAATTAAATAACTTATCAATGAATATTTAATACAAAAATATAAATTGTATTATAAAATGAAAATGTGGGTGAAGTCAAGTAGCAGTAGACTTTTTTGGTAAGTTACTACTAGATTAAAATAATTTGTTATAAGGTATATTTATAATATGAATGAATCAACAAAGCAAAATATACATTAGATGCACAAAAAATAAAAAGCAAAAAAGCAAGTCATTCTATTAGAGAAAATAACAAGCAGAAAAGATTTCAAACAGTGTACACATCTACAAAACAACTAGAGAATAAAATGTCTGTAGTGATTTCTTATTGATAATTATCTTTAATATAAGTATATTAAATCCTCATAAAAAGGCATAGATTGCTAAACGTATTTTCAAAAAAAGACTCAATTTTACACTGCTCACAAAATACTCCTTTTATGTATAAAGATTAACACAGACTTCAAGTGAAGGAAGGGAAAAGTGCATTCCATGGACATGAACACCAAAAGGAACCCAGAATACCAATCCATATACCAGATTTAATAAACCAGGTTTACACCAAAAGACTGCAAAAACAGATCAGAAGGAGGCCAGGATTCTTCAACAGAAGGATTTTAGCAAACATGATACAGAATATTGACAGAATGTTTTTAAAGCCCTCACTTCAACAGATACAGACATATTTGACAAACTTCCACATCATTTTGTTGTAAAAATTCCAAAAAAAGTTAGTATAAAAGGAATATATCTCAATGTAATAAAGGTATCCTATGACCATAGCACAGGTAACATATTATAGGGAGTACTGGAAAGTTTGTTCTTTAATATCTGAAACAGGACAAAGATGTTTGTGTCCACCAGCTCTATTCAACATACCACTGGATGTCCTGGCCAGACAAATATGGCAGGATGACAAATACAATGCATTTACAAGAAGAAAAATTTCAAATCTTCCCTACTTTCAAATACCTTTACCTGATGTTTAAAATAATTCTAAAGACTGCAGAAAAAAAAAAAATGCTGCCTCGAATTCAGTAAAAACACAGAATAAAAACTCTATGAACACAAAACAGTACTGTTTCTATATAAAGATTGTGAACTTCCAAAAAAAAATGTCCAGAAAACAATCTCCTTTATAGTAACTAAAAAGGGTTGCCTATATTGAAGCTTTCTATAATGAAAACTATGATACATTTAATAAGACAAAATAAAGTAAGAGACATCATCCCATGTTCATGGAAACATAACAATACCTGACTTCCAAAATTACGAAGATATAATAAATAAGAGAGCATTGTATTGACATACAGTCACTCATGAACACTGATAGGTCTCCCACCACCTCAGCAGCTATTATGTATAGTAGCTGTCCTCTTCCTATGGTGCCTTGCCCCCTCCCCTGTGTGACATCATGCCAAGATGGTTGCTCCCACCAAAGAATAAACCCTTCTTCCCAGTATGCCCTGTTCCCGCCTAGAAAGTAACCTAATACTCGCTCACCTCCTACCACCTAGTGACATTATGGGCTCCTCCATTCCCTAGTCACTACCTCACTCAATCCCACCTCTGCCCCTACAAACCCCACCCCAGTCTCTATAAAAGACTCTCCCTGCCCCGGCCACATTGCTTTTTTCTCTACTTTGTTCAGAGACAGCCCGGCAGATCTATTCCCCTAATAAAGGGTTGTTGTGGCCTGGTCTGGTCTTGGTCTTCCACCCTTTTACCTGACAAACACCAGTAAAACAGATTAGAGAACCCAGATATAAATCTCCACATTTACAGCCAACTGATTTTTATAAGGAGCCAAGAACACAGATTTAGAAAGGGAAGTCTCTTCAATAAATGGTACTAGGGAAACTGACATGTCCACAAAGAAGAATGAAAAGAGGCCCCTGTTTCTCAGAATATACAAAGACCAACTCAAAACGGAGGAAAGGTGTGACTTTATAAAATCAAAAAGTTCAAAAATACTAGAAGGCACAAGAGTGAACTCCATAACTTTAATCTGAGAACATTTTGGACAGGACTTCCAAACCACTGTTGCAAAAGTAAAGACAGATGGATAGAATTTCATAAGACTGACATGGTATTACATGGTGGAGGCAACAGGCAACAGAGCGAAGAGATACCTGCACAATGGGAGACAACATTTGCAAGCTGAAAAACCTGAAAAGGGATTAATACCTATAAAATGTGAGCCAATAGTTTAAAAAATAACCTGATTAAAATATAAGCCAAAGACAGCCCCGCCAGTCCCAGGCCCCACAACCACCCACACACCCTGCTCTGCCCACTCCTCTGCACCCTCCCTGCAGGCCCCACTGGCCTCTGCTTGGCCTCCTGGAGCCCTGGGGCTGCAGCCCCACTCAGCTCACTGTTTTTCCTTAGGGCGGCCTCGGGCCACGGGGATTCGGTGGAGCCTGGAGCCCCCTGCTCTTCGGGTTGCGGGCGAATTCATTAAGTGGGGCATGGCGGGGGGGGGCACAAGGCAGCCCGGTCACTGCCAGCGGTCCCTGGGCGTGGCCTAGCCACTGGGTGCCCCAGCCGAGGAGTGTCACACTGGCTAGGCAAGCAAGGGATGAGGGGACAGAGGCGGCCGGCTGTGGCAAGGGTGGCCAGAGTTGGGTGGTGAGTGCTTCGGGGGGCTGTTGCTGAAGCTGAAATTTGGCCACTGCTTCCCCCACCAGGCCAGCGCCTCGGCTGTGCCCACAATCTTGCTCATCCTGTGGTCGCTCACTTGCTCACTGCTGCTCGCCAGGCCCCAACCCGTGCCCCAGGCTATTTTGGTGAGCAGATGGAGATGACCCAGAACTTGCAGGAGGAACTGCCCAACCCCAAAGGAACCAAACTCAGCTAGCCTGGCTTCTCTGCGAATGACAGCACAGATTTTCGATCTTTGTTTGACTTGGAAAATGATCTTCCTGATGAGCTGATCCCCAATGGAGAATTAGGCCTTTTAAACAGTGAGAACCTTGTCTCAGTTGCTGCTTCCAAACATAAACAATTGTTGGAGCTTCTTCAAGAAAGCAATGGCTCTAGTATCAACCTAAGAATAGGAAATGTGAGCACCAGCAGCTCTGTGCAGTAGGGCCTTGGTGGCCATGCAGAAGGGCAGCCACACAGTAAGAACATGGCCAGCCTGGGTGCCATGGGCAAAAGCCCCTTGAACCAGGGAGATTCATCAGCCAACAGCCTGCCCAGACAGGCAGCACCTCTGGACCCACACCCCCTCCTTCCCAAGCACTGAATCCACAAGCACAAAAGCAAGTGGGGCTGGTAACCAGCAGCCCTGCCACATCTCAGACTGGACCTGGGGTCTGCACTAATGCCACCTTTAACCAGACCCACCCTGGCCTCCTCAATAGTAACTCTGGCCATAGTTTAATGAATCAGGCTCAACAAGGGCAAGCACAAGTCATGAATGGATCTCTTGGGGCTGCTGGTAGAGGAAGGGGAGCTGGAATGCTGTACCCTGCTCCAGCCATGCAGGGAGCCACAAGCAGCGTCCTGACAGAGACCCTAACCCAGGTTTCCCTGCAAATGGCTGGCCACACAGGACTGAACAGGGCACAGGCAGGAGGCATGACCAAGATGGGAATGACTGGTAACACAAGTCCATTTGGACAGCTGCCCTTTAATCAAACTGGAAGGTCGCAAATGGGAGCCACTGGGGTAAACCCTCAGTTATCCAGCAGAGCATGGTCAACAGTTTGCCTACCTGCCCTAATGACATCAAGAATACTTCAGTCATCAATGTGCCAAATATGTCACAAATGCAAGCACTGGTGGGAATTGGTCCCACTCAAGCAATTGCAACAGGCCCCACTGCAGATCCTAAAAAAACACAAACTGATACAGCAGCAGCTGGTTCTACTGCTTCATGCTCATAAATGTCAGCAACGAGAACAAGCCAATGGAGAGGTTAGGGCCTGCCCTCTACCACATTGTGGAACCATGAAAAATGTTTTGAATTATATGACACATTGTCCGGCTGGGAAAGCCTGCCAAGTTGCCCATTGTGCATCTTCAGGACAAATCATCTCTCATTGTGTTGTGCCCAGATTGCGAAGTCCCAAAGACCACCAGGAAGCCGTTCCCGATGCAAGCACATGAGGGTCATTTATTCAAACTCGAGCAGGGGTTCTCAACCATCACCGACACAGCGGATCAGAATTGAGAGCCCTGAATTTCAAATTGGCAGGGTTTTTATAGAGGTTACAGCAAGGTTTGGAGATTTTCCATTTAGCAGTTACATGATTGGTTAACATTTAGCAAGCATGAAATGTACATTTCTGATTGGCTAGGTACATCGGGGGTTGAGGGGTGGCTACATGTAGGTTTTATGGGGGAAAAGAGGGACAAAGGTTAGTGGTCGACTGTCATGTACTGATGGTCAGCAGATCTACAGATTGTTCTATGGATAGTGGGCCCAGAATGTTCATTTCCTGGGCAAACAGATGGCTGAGTAATTAACTTAGGAACTTTGCTTCGGTACAGATTGTCTTTTGTCCCAGAGCATGCACATTTTAACCATTAATTTGTGAGAGACTAGGGGAGTGGTGTATTTTAGCAAAATGGAGTTGCTTTGGTCTCACATTCCCCCCTTCTCGTGATTCTATAAGGACCAATTGTGGGCCTCTGGGGGTTAATTTTATTAGGTCTGTAGAGACTGGCTGGTATTGGGACCTGAGTACCATCAGGTGTACAGTGTTAATGTGTTCTCTGATGAACGAGACTCTGGCAACACTACAGCTAGATGACTCAAACAGCAATGGGTCTTGGTTAAATTTGGTGAAATATAATTAAAGGTTATTCTTTCACAGGTATAAAACCATCCTGTGGGCAGGGAGATATGGCAATTGTTACACACAATTTTTGTTTTATATGGCAGAACATCCCTTCTGACCGTTTTATCCTCAGACATTTGGTTGTACAATTTTCATACATAGCACATTCAGTTTTGTTTGGCATAATTACCTTGGGTGTATATAATTTGACAGCATTTTTAGGTTTACAGCAGGTGTCATGCCCCCAATTATAACTATCCACGTAAGTAAGATTTTTTCCTGGGATGTCCTTAAATAGGGTATAGGGTCATATTAATTCTCAAGAGGTGCATACCAGAATGAGACAGCTTCCCAGCACATAATGAAAATTTACATCAACATTTAAGCAGAATTCAGACAAGTTAAGCGAGTTTGCCAGTTGAATCCATACATTTTTTTGTGTGATCTAGTCCTCTTGGGGGCATTAATGCCAGTGTCCCAGAGAATATTATCCTTAAGGTGAAACATTTCCAACCTGTTCCAGTCTTACCTTTTGGTTGCCTGGTTGGCTGATAACCTTCCATTTGTCCTTTTTGACATCCACGGGGGAGTCCTGCTTTCAGATGGTTTCGATGTATCCAGGCAGAATGTCCAGCCACCTTCACCATCAAGGGAGTTGACAGGACAGCAGAAACCAGTCCCTTCCAATGAGGTTCCAGGGTCGTGGAATCAAACCTGCGAATTAACACCAAATCTCCCAGCTTATAGGGTAAATGTTGTAAAGGTTTTTCATTTGGATTAGTCATTTTCTTTCGTAATGTCTCATGTAGCTCTGACTGAAGCTGATGAACTGCTTTTAAGGATCTAAGGAGTCAAAGGTGGGAAAATTTTTCCTTCAATTCTACATCTATTAATGAAATAATTGGGTGAGGTTGCCCATAAGCAATCTAGAATGGGGACAGATTGAGGGGAGGCTTGGGAGTGCACCTCATTCAGAGGAGGGCAAAAGGGAGAAGCTCTACCCAACCTAGTTCAGTCTCCAAGCATAATTTAGTCAGAATCTCCTTTAAAGTTCAATTTGTTCTTTCTGCCTGTCTTGAACTTTGAGGCCTATAGGCACAGTGTAGACTCCACTTTATTCTAAGGATATTACTAATTAACTTAGATATCTTAGCCATAAAGGCTGGACCATTGTCGGACCCCAGAGCTAAGAGCAAACCAAAATGGGGAACTATTTCTGTCAGGAGCTTTTTAACTGTTACTTCTGCTGTCTCCCTCTTGGTGGGGTATGCTTCTACCCATCCTGAAAATGTATCCACAAAAACTAGCAGGTATTTGTACCCATACATGCCAGGCTTTATTTCAGTAAAATCCAACTCCCCATGTTCTCCTGGAGTTAGTCCTCTGTGTCGGACCCCAGGGGGCCTGGTTACCCGATTAGCATTTACCTTGAGGCAGGTGGGGCATTGTCTCACCATGTCCTGGGCCTTTTGGGCTAATCCCTGGCTGACGAAATGGGGTTGTAAGGCAAACATCATCCTTTTCTCACTGAGGTGGGTGGACTCATGTAGTTCTTGCAGCAATGTGTCTGTTACAGTGGCTGGGAGCACCACCTTTCCCTCCTTAGTCATCTACCACCCATGTCTTCCTCGAGTCCAGCATCTCCTGTTCATTTTTGTTATCTCCTTGTCTGTATATTCAGGTTTTTCTGGGAGTACCGGTGTGGGAAGCAGAAGCATTTGCTTCCCCACTGATTTTTGGGCTGCTTGTCTTGCTGCCTGATCAGCAGCATTATTACCAAACACCTCGGGGCTTGACCCCTTTTGGTGCCCACGGCAATGGATGATGCCAACCTCTTGGGCCAACCAGATGGCTTGTAGCAGTGCCAATATCTCAGTCTTATTTTTAATTTCCTTCCCTTCAGAGGTTAGCAGCCCTCTGTTTTGATAAATCTCCCCATGTACATGGGCGGTGGCAAAAGCATAATGGCTATCAGTGAATATATTTATCCTTTTTTTTTTCCCAATTTCAGAGCCTTAGTTAAAGCAATCAGCTCAGCCCTCTGTGCTGATGTCCCTTGAGGTAGCCCCTGCTCCCATTCCACCTGTTGGTCCTGGTTGACCACTGCCACTCCAGCATACCATACACCATCATGAATGAAACTGCACCCATCAGTATAGAAAGTTATCTCTGTACAGGGGAGGGCCTGGTCTGTCAAGTCCAGATGTCCTCCCCTTGAGTTTTCAAGAGTCTTGAGACAATCATGGATGGGCATTTGTTCATCAGATTCTGGGAGTAGAGTAGCTGGATTGAGGCCAGCTATGGTGGCAAACTTAATGCGTGGCTGTTCTAATAAGAGTTCTTGATATTGTAACAGTCTGGCATTAGACAGCCATTTGCTAGGTGAGCTATTCAACAAGGGCTCAATGGCATGGGGAGTGATCAGAGTTAAATCCTGTCCAAAGGTCAATTTGTCAGCCTCTCTGGTTAAAGCAGCTGCTGCTGCTATTGTCCTCAAACAATTAGGCCACCCTTGGGCCACTGGGTCGAGCTTCTTTGAGAGGTATGCCACAGGCTGCTTCCATGGCCCCAAAAGCTGAGTAATCACTCCTTTAGCCACCCCATTTTTCTCTGTCACATACAAGGTAAAGGGCTTGTTTAAGTCTGACAATGCCAGGGCTGGTGCTGATGCAAGTACAGTCTTAAGCAATTGAAATGCCTGCTGGCAAGCCTCAGTCCATTTGAGGGGTGTATTTCCTCCCACCGTGGCCTCATACAGGGGTTTGGCAATCTCAGCAAAGCCAAGAATCCAAATCCTGCAATAGCCAAATGCCTCTAGGAACTCTCGCACCTGTTTCTTTGAGCCTGGCTTCGGAATCTGGAGAATTGCGGACACTCTCGATTCTGCCAGCCTCCTCTTTCCCTTTTCAAGAATATAGCCCAAGTAGGTTACCTTGGTCTGGCAGAGTTGAGCTTTCTTCCAGATCACCCAATATCCCAGTTCCTGGAGGGCTTTCAGGAGGCCCTTGTTGGCTGCAATGCATTCTTTATCGGGTGAAGTCGCCACCAGGAGGTCATCGACATACTGAAGAATAGTCGCATGGGGAAACACTTTTCTTACCTCTTGCAGATCTTTGCTGAGAGCTTCCCCGAACAGAGTGGGGGAGTTTTTGAATCCCTGTGGCAGCCGGATCCATGTCAGCTGTCCGGTTTTTCCGGTGTCTGAGTCAGTCCATTTGAAGACAAAGAGGGGCTGGCTCACAGGTGCTAGAGGCAGGCTGAAAAACACATCTTTAAGGTCTAATACTGAGTACCACACATGACCGGGAGGGATGAGACTCAACAGAGTATAGGGGTTTGCTACTGTTCGGTGAATGGTCTCCACCTAGCTGTTTATTTCCCATAAATACTGTACCGGTCTGAAGTCTGAGGTATCAGGCTTTTTCAGGGGAAGCAGTGGTGTATTCCAGGCTGTCTGGCAAGGGATCAAGATGCCGGCTTTCTGGAGTCAGTAGATGTGTTTGGAGATCCCCACCTTGGCCTCGTCAATCTTTTTTATCTACTAGAAGAACCCCATCTCTTTCTTAGTCTCCTTCTCTCTCTTTCTTTTTAACTTTTTATAATCCCTCTTGTAATGACCCTTCTCTTTGTAATATGCACATTGATCCTTCTCTAATAAGGGCCATACTTTACTTTTATCTTCTTTTTTATTTTCTCTGCATTCCTTTCAGATAAAACCTCCATCTGCCAAGGCTGTAATGTTCACCTTTCCTATCTTTTTAGCCATTCTATCCTCAAAAGGATCCCTATTGTTAAACACCTTCATTGCCACACTCATCAACTTTTTCCTATTCTCTCCCTCAAATCGTTCCATCCGCTGCAGTTTCTTTCTAATATCTGGGGCCAACTGAGTGACAAAAGCCAAATTAATTGCCTGTGGATTTGCAGGGGCATCTGGGTCAATTGGAGTATATGTATGGTATGCTTCCAACAGACACTCCACAAAGGCAGAAGGCGATTCCTCAGGTCCTTGAAGGACCTCGCTTACCTTGTTTAAATTGGTAGGCTTTTGAGTGGCTCCCCTCAAGCCAGCTAGGAGATGCTGAAGGTAGTTTTGGAGAGCTTCTCTCCTGCCCGAGGAATTAGCTTGCCATGGGGGACTGGTGGACAGAAGGTGTGCCTCAACACGGGCCCACTGTTGTTCATCGAGGGAGCCCTCTGTTCCCCCTAACACCGACTTTATGGCTTGCCCTCTGATCCTTTCTCTTTCTTCAGAGGTAAAAAAAAGGGCTTGGAGAAGTTGTTGACAATCATCCCAGGTGGGCTGATGAGTGAACAAGACAGTTTCTAACAGGTTAATCAAATCCCTAGGGTTATCAGAGAATTTGGCGTGCTGAGTACGCCAGTTATAAAGGTCACTGGTGGCGAAGGACCAGTAATAATGAGGCTGGTTACCATGCTCATCAGAGGGCCCTATCGCTCTCAGTGGACAAACAGTAGAGTTTGTCGGGCCTGCTGGCAAGGCAGCACGCCAGTGGTGAGTGTTTTGGTCGGGGCCATCACAGTTGTCAGCACCTGGAGCCGGCCCTCCCTCCCCAATTCTGGCTGGGCCCAGGTCTTCTCTTTCTGCCTGTTGTCATGGGGGAGAAGAGAGAGAGTAAGAGGGGGGATGAGATCTTCTTCAGTCTCTCTTTGGAGGACTGGGTAAAGCGGCGCAGTCGGCTTGGTTTCAGTTTGCCTTTTTCTGTCACGCCCTCTGGGAGTCTTTTCACAGGCTGTCAGCATTACCAATGGCTGCTCTTTCTGTGGAGGCAAAAAGGGCTTTGACCCATGGGGGTGGGTCGCAGATTAGGCTATCCCAAATGACAATGTGGGGAACTTGATCAGGGTGTCCCATATGAGAAAGGAAGATGACCTCCCGGACTCTCTTTGTGGTCCCTAGATCAAAGGTCCCCTCGGGTGGCCATCCTACCCCAAATGTGGGCCACTCCAAGCTACAGAGGGTGATGAATTTAGTCCTTTTAATTTCTAAACTTAGGTTATGAGCGCGCTCCCTAACTTTTTTTGAAATGGTCCTTCATGACGGAAAGAGGGGTAGTCACAGTCTGTCCCATCGTCTCAGTCCAAGTCACCACAATAAACAGACAAACACAACAGAAAAACAAAAAGCAAGACAAAACAGTCCTCCACCCGATCGGAGGCAGTACTGAAAATGGGACGATGGCCTCACACCGTACCGCAGGAGTGACCCTCACCGTCCCCGTAGGAGTCTCACAGACTCATACTCACAGGGCACTCTGTCCCTGCGGGGCACTCTGTCCCCTCCAGAAGGATCTGGAACGTCTTCTAGGATCCTGGGTCGATGGCTCTCACAGTGTGTCCGCCTAGACCATTTGCCGACCTTCCCAGAAAATGGGCCCCAGACCTTACAGACACCTTGCAGACACAAAAACACTCACCAGCCAGCATTGACCCTCTGGTACGGGGATCCTGAGGGTCTTGGGGATCCCAGACGAGCCCCCAAATGTTGTGCCCAGATTGCAAAGTCCCAAAGACCACCAGGAAGCTGTTCCTGATGCAAGCACATGAGGGTCATTTATTCAAGCTCGAGCAGGGACTCTCAACTGTCACTGACGCAGCGGATCAGAATTGAGAGCCCTGAATTTCAAATTGGCAGGGTTTTTATAGAGGTTACAGCAAGGTTTGGAGATTTTCCATTTAGCAGTTAGATGATTGGTTAACATTTAGCAAGCATGAAGTGTACATTTCTGATTGGCTAGGTACATCGGGGGTTGAGGGGTGGCTACATGTAGGTTTTATGGGGGAAAAGAGGGACAAAGGTTAGTGGTCGACTGTCATGTACTGATGGTCAGCAGATCTACAGATTGTTCTATGGATAGTGGGCCCAGAATGTTCATTTCCTGGGCAAACAGATGGCTGAGTAATTAACTTAGGAACTTTGCTTCAGTATAGATTGTCTTTTGTCCCAGAGCATGCACACTTTAACCATTAATTTGTGAGAGGCTAGGGGAATGGTGGATTTTAGCAAAATAAAGTCGCTTTGGTCTCACAATTGGAAGAACTGCACATGACATGACCATCCTGTTTGCCTCCTTTTGAAAAATGCCAGTGACAAGCAAAACCAACAAACCATCTTGAGGTCTCCAGCTAGTGGAATTCAAAACAATTGGTTCTGTTGGCACAGGGCAACACAATGCCTCTTCTTTAAGTAACCCAAATCCCATAGACCCAAGCTCCATGTAGTGGGGCTATGCTGCTCTTGGACTCCCCTACATGAACCAGCCCCAGATGTAGCTGGAGCCTCAGGTTTCTGGCCAGCAGCCAGCACAGCCTCCAGCTCACCAACAGATGAGAACTGTCACCCCCCTGGAAAGTAATCCAATGAACTTTCCAACAGGAGGAACAACAACAGATCAGGAACCAGCAAACTTGATTTCAGAATCAGCTCTTCCAACTTCCCTGGGGGCCACCAATCATGATGAATGATGGGTCAAACTCTGGTAACATTGGAAGCCCCAGCACAATACCTACAACAGCACCTCCTTCTAGCACTGGGGTTCAGAAAGGCTGGCATGAACATGTTACTCAGGACCTTTGGAACCATCTAGTGCATAAACTCATTCAAGCCATCTTCCCAACACCAGACCCTGCTGTTCTGAAAGATCACCTCATGGAGAACTTGGTTGCCTATCTTAAGAAAATTGAGGGAGACAGGTATGAGTCTGCCAACAGCAGGGATGAATACTGTCACTTATTAGCAGAGAAAAGAAAGTCCATAAGATACAGAAAAAACTAGAAGAAAAGCAGAGGTCACATTTACATAAGTAAGGCATCCTGGGTAACCAGCCAACTTTACAAGCCCCTGGGGTGCAGGCCCCTGTGATCCCACCTGCACAGTCTGTGAGACCTCCAAGTGGGCCCCTGCCACTGTCAGTGAACCAAATGCAGGTTTGTCAAGGGATGAATTCATTTAATCCAATGTCCTTGTGGAAAGTGCAGTTACTGCAAGCACCCATGGGACCACATGCAGCCTCCCCAGTGAACCACTCTGTCTAGATGAACAGCATGGCCTCCATTCTAGGGATGGCCATTTCTCCTTCCCAGATGCCTCAGCCTTCAAACATGATGGTCACACACGCCAACAACATGATGGCCCAGGCACCTTCTCAGAATGAGTTTCTGCCACAGAGTGAGTTCCCATCATCTAGTGGGGTGATGAGTGTGAACAGTGTGAGAATGGGACAGCTGGAAGCCTAGACAGATGTGTCACAGGGCCAGGTAACCAGTGCTGCTCTTGCTAATCCTATGAACATGCTGGGGCCCCAAGCCAGCCAGCTCCATTACCCAACAGTGACCCAGTCAACCTTGCACCTGACGCCATCTCCTAGTTCCACAGCCACTGGCATGCCATCTCTCCAGCACCCAACGCCCCCTGGGATGATGTCTCCCCAGCCAGCAGCTCCCACTCAGCCATCCACTCCCATTTCATCTTCTGGGCAGATTCCTACCCTAACTCCTGGCTCAGTGCCCAGTGCTACCCAAGCCCAGAGCACCCCTACAATGCAGACAGCAGCCCAGATGACCCCACAGCCTCAAATCCCAGTCCAGCTGCCATCTGTGGCCACCCCTCAGTCATCACAGTAGCAGCAACTGACACCTGTGCACACCCAGCCTCCTGGCACACTGCTTTTCCAGGCAGCAGCCAGCATTGATAACAGGGTCCCCCCCCCCCCGCCTCAGTAGCCAGTGCTGAAACCAATTCCCAGCAGCCAGTACTTTATGCACCTGTGCTGGAAATGAAGCCAGAGGTGCAGACTGAGGACACTGAGCCCGATCCTGGTGAATCCAAGCAGGAGTCTCTATCTGAGATGAAGGAGGAAGATTTGCAAGGATCTTCCCAAGGTACAGAAGAAACAGACACAGTACAGCAGAAGTCAAAACCAATGGAAGTGGATGAAAAGAAATCTGAAATAAAAGTGGAAGCTAAAGAGGAAGAAGAGAGTAGTGCTAATGGTACAGCTTCTCAGTCAACATCCCCTTTGCAGCCATGCAAAACAAATCTTTAAACCCAAGGAGCTATGCCAGGTATTTATACCAACCTTAGAAGTACTCTAATGACAGGACCCAGAATCCTTACATTTTCGGTGGCCTGTAGATCCTCAGCTTCTGGGAATTCCAGATTATTTTGACACTGTGAAGAATCCCATGGACATTTCTACCATCAAATGGAAGCTGGATACAGGGCAGTATCAAGAACCTTGACAATATGTAGATGATGTCTGGATTATGTTCAACAATGCCTGGCTTTATAATCGCAAGACATCTCAGATCTATAAGTTTTGCAGTAAACTCACAGAAGTCTTTGAGCAAGAAATTGACCTTGTTATGCAGTCCCTTGAACATTGCTCTGGATGCAAGTATGAGTTTTCCCCCCAAACTTTGTGCTGCTATGGGAAGCAGCTGTGCACAATTACTTGAGATGCAGCTTACTACAGCTATTAGACTAGGTATCATTTCTGTGAGAAGTGTTTCACAGAGTTCCAGGGTGAGAATATAACCTTGGGTGATGACCCTTCACAATCTCAGACAACAATTTCCAATGATCAATTTGAAAAAAAGAAAAATGATACTTTATATTCTGAGCCTTTTGTCAATTGCAAAGAGTGTGGCTGGAAGATGCAACAGATTTGTGTTCTGCACTATAACATCATTGGCCTTCAGGCTCTGTGTGTGACAACTGCTTGAAGAAAACTGGCAGACCTCAAAAAAAAAACCAAATTCAGTGCTAGGAGACTGAAGACCTCTATGTTGGGAAACCACTTGGAAGACTGAGTGAACAAGTTTTTACAGCACCAGGATCACCCTGTCAAACTTGGCCAGTTCCAACAAGACTGGAGGTCAAGCCTGGGGTGAAGTCATGGTTTGTGGATTCTGGGGAAATGTTTGAGTCTTTCTCATATAGAATAGAGCACTTTTTGCTTTTGAGGAAATTGATGGAGTATATCTGTGCTTTTTTGGAATGCATGTCCAAGAATATGGCTCTGATTGTCCCCTGCCAAACACAAAACATGTGTATATATCTTATCTGGACAGTATTCGTTTCTTCTGGCCCCATTGTCTCCAGACAGCTGCTTACCATGAGATCCTTATTGGATATCTAGAATATGAGAAGAAATTGGGGCATGTAACAGGGCATATCTAGGCCTGTCCCCCAAGTGAAGGAGATGACTATATATTTCATTGGCACCCTTCTGATCAAAAAATCCCCAAACCAAAGTGACTACAAGAGTGGTACAAGAAGATGCTGGACAAAGCATTTGCAGAGCAGATCATTCATGATTACAAGGACATCTTCAAACAAGCAACTGAAGACAGGCTCACAAGTGCCAAGGAGTTTCCATATTTTGAAAGAGACTTCTGGCCCAATGTGTTGGAAGAGAGCATTAAGGAACTAGAACAAGAGGAAGAAGAGAGGAAAAAAGAAGAGAGCACTGCAGCTAGCAAGACACCTGAGGGCAGTCAGAGTGACAGCAAGAATGCCAAGAAAAAGAACAATAAGAAGACCAACAAGAATAAAAGCAGTATTAGCCTTACCAATAAGAAGCCCAGCATGCCCAGTGTGTCCAATGACCTGTCCCAGAAGCTTTATGCCACTATGAAGAAACACAAAGAGGCTTCTTTGTGATTCACCTGTATGCTGGGCCTGTCATCAACACTCTGCCCCCAATTGTGGACCCTGACCCACTGCTGAGCTGTGATTTCATGCATGGGCATGATGCTTTCCTCACCCTGGCCAGAGACAAGCACTGGGAGTTTTCTTGCACCACTCCAAGTGGTCTGCACTGTGCATGCTGGTTGAACTGCATACCCAGGGCCAGGATCACTCCGTCTATACCTGTAATGAATACAAACACCATGTGGAAATGCTCTGTCACTGCTCTCTATGTGAGGACTATGACCTTTGCATCTACTGCCTCAACACAAAGAGCCACACCCATAAGATGGTGAAGTGTGAGCTGGGGCTGGATGATGAGGGGAGCAGCCAGGGTGAGCCACAGTCCAAGAGCCCCCAGGAGTCCCAGTGTTTGAGCATCCATTGCTATATCCAGTCCTTGGTACATGCCTGCTAGTGCTGCAATGCCAGTTGCTCACTGCCATCCTGCCAGAAGATGAAGTGGATTGTGCAGCACACCAAGTGCTGCAAACACAAGACCAATGGAGGCTACTCAGTGTGCAAGCAGCTTATTGCTCTTTGCTGCTACCATGCCTAAAACTGCCAAGAAAACAAATGCCCAGTGCCCTTCTGCCTCAACAGCAAACATAAGCTCTGCCAGCAGCAGATCCAGCACCATCTGCAGTAGGCCTAGCTCATGCACCGGCAGATGGCTGCCATGAACACCTGCAATGTGCCTCAACAGAGTTTGCCTTCTCCTACCTCAACACTGCCCGGGACCCCCACACAGCAGCCCAGCACACCCCAGATGCCACAGCCTCTTGCCCAGCCCCAGCACTCACCCATGAGCATGTCATCAGCTGGCTTCACAGTGTGACCCAGAGTCAGCTTCCCATGACAGTGTCTGCTGCAAAGCCCACCAACCAGGTGCAGGCCCCCCAACCCCCTGCCCAGCCTCCACCTTCAGCAGTGGAAGCAGCCCAGCAGATTGAGTGTGAAGCCCAGCAGCAGCAGCAGCACCTGTACCAAGTGAATATCAACAATGGCATGCCCCCTAGGTGCACAAGCATGAGGACCCCAGGAAATCAGATGGCCCCTGTGTGCCTGAATGTGCCCTGAGTCAGCTAGGTCAGTGGACCTGTCATGCCCTGCATGCAACCTGGACAGTGGCAGCAGGCACAAATCCTCCAGCAACAGACAATAGCAGGCATGCCCTGCTATTTTCCATCTGGGCACAAGCTGCAGTGGCCAGCTCGTGGATGGCCTGTGTGGAGACTCGCAGGAGCATCTCACCCAGTGCCCTGCAGGACCTGCTGCAGACCCTGAAGTCACCCAGCTCCTCTCAGTAGCAACAGCAGGTGCTGAATATCCTCAAGTCAAATCCACAGCTAATGGCCGCTTTCATCAAAGAGTGCATGCCAAGTATGTGGCCAAGCAGCCTGGGATGCAGCCCCAGCTTGGCATCCAGTCCCAGCCTGGCAGGCAGTCCCAGCCCAGCCTGCACCAGAACCCCAGCCTGCAGAAACTGACTATGATGCAGGTTGGCTTGCTGAGGCCTAATGTGCCTCCACAGCAGCAGGCAATGGGAGGCCTAAACTCCCAGGACCAAGCCCTGAACATCATGAAACTAGGACACAACCCCAACATGGCAAGTATGAATCCCCAGTACTGAGAGATGCTGAGGAGACAGTTGCTCCATCAGCAGCAGCAGCTGCACCAAGGCAGCACTAGCAAGGCTGGGGCCATGGCTAGGCACAGCCCATTTCAACAGCCACAAGGACCTGGGGGCTATGACCCAGCCATGCAGCAACAGCACATGCAACAGCACCTTCCCATCGAGGGCAGCTCCATGGGCCAGATGGCTGCTCAGATGGGACAGCTTGGCCAAATGGGGTGGCCTGGGCTGGAGGCAGATAGTACTTCCAACATCCAGCAGGCCCTGCAGCAGCAGATTCTGCAGTAGCAACAGATTAAGCAGCAGAACAGGTTCCCAAGCCAGCCAAACCCCATGAGCCCCCAGCAGCACACACTCTCAGGACAGCCTCAGGACTTGAATTTCCCTGGTCAGCAGATCACCACATCCCTTAGTAACCAGGTGCGGTATCCAGCCCCTGTCCAGTCTCTGTGTCCCCAATTCCAACCTCCACATTCCAGCCCATCACCATGGATACAGCTCCAGCCTTCACCACAGCATGTCTTGCCCCAGACTGGTTCCCCCCACCCAGACTTGCAGTCACCATGGCCAGCTCCATGGATCAGGGACACCTGGGCAACCCTGAACAGAATGCAATGCTTCCCCAGGTGAACATCCCCAACAGGAGCACACTGTCCAGTGAACTGTCCCTGGTTGGTGACACCATGGGAGACGTGCTAGAAAAGTTTGTGGAGGGTTTGTAGCATTATGAGAGCATCACATTTTCCCCCCATGTTCTTGGACCTTTTGAACTGAAAACTCAGGCATCTAGGCTCTTTTTATTCCTAGACGGAACTGTGACTTCCAAGCCATGGAAGGGTGGATTGATGTTTAAAGAAAATACGAAGAAAATATTTTTTTGTTAAAAACCAGTTGATTTAAATATCTGCACGACTAGTGGGGTGTCCTGACAAATCAGGGCAGAGCTATCCAGTGCAGGTGGCTTGGACCCTGGGGTGACATGGAAGAGCAGCACACTAAACCCAGGCAGTTCTGGCTCTGGGAGGCAGAACAGGTTGCACATGAGGTGAAACCCCAGGACCAGGCGTGGGGCATGGGTAATCAGCCTTCAGCATCTAAATAGGATCTCATCTTTGCTCTCTGTTTTTTATTTGATTCTCTCCTCATTTTTTCCAAAAGTACACAAGAGAGATCTTAATGCCATGCAGTACATCCTAAATGATTATGAGTAACTCCATGTCCCAAAAACATCACCTACAGGTTATATTTTACACACTTGGGACAATTTAAATGGAGGATTTCTAAAGGATGATTTTTCTCCAAGCATAAAGTATAGAAGAGTAAAGAAGGAGACATGGTCTCAGAATTGTTTTTAGAGTAAGGGAGAATAGTGAAGAAATACCCCATCTAGTATTCTACATCCCTTCACTCTTCCCCCCTTCTGATTCTAATTGGTTGTCTATAATGTTAACCAACAACAACAAAATAGTCAGAGTACCTTAAAGTATTAAAGGAAATACTGTCATGACTTATGGAAAAAGAGGGCTAATTGATACCTCTAGGGAAAATTCTAATGGAGCAGTCTATAGTTATAAACCTAAAACTAAGGATTATGACTCAACCTGGCCAATTCATCTAAAATTGCACTCTGATTTAATGTAATTGTTTTATGGATTCTTTATATTTTATCTGTCTGCCTGTTGATCTGTTTTCACAATGGGTTCAAGTACCTGCAGCTCCTTCATTTTTGAAAATGAGCTCACATCAATTTTATTTCTTATTTTTATTTTTTGTTCTTATAGACTTCTAGCTCGATCAGGGCTTTCAGTTAAAAAAGCAGTTATACAAATACTCAAAGGTAACCAAACTTGAAGCATTAGGTGGTAAAAATCACCAGGCTCAGTGCTTACATAAAACTTGTAAATGAAGGTTGGAGATTTAGCTCAGTGGTTTTGCCACCTGCTGCACAAGCTCAAGGACTGAAGTTTGATCCCCGGTACAAAAAACAAAAAAACAAAGCAAAAAAACACTTGTAAATGAAACCTTAAAGTTTGGTAGCATAAATTTACATTGATATGTATGATTCTCTGTGTTAACGTTTAGGAATATATTTTCCTCTAAAAGTTCTACTAAGTTGGTTTATAGCTAATTGGACACTCATGTTATTAGCCCAAATATAATTTTTTTAATTCACAAGGCTTAAGAGTGAATTAATTTAAGTTTGATGATAAGATAAAAGTAAGCTGTCTTTAAAGTTGACAGGTTATTTGGCCAATTGATATTTACCTTAAAAAATTATAAATCCAATTTCCATTATTTTCTATGTAAAATAATTTAAGAGCTTTTCATTGGTTGAAGATGCATACAATAGATTTATGCTTAGAATATTTTGTCATACATAATAGAGTGATACAGTTGTGAAAGAGGCCAATATCAAAATAAAAATCTTTCTTTTTCATCCCAGACAAAATTATAGCTGGGAGGTTAAAAAGGGAGAAATCAGGCAGGCATGGTAGTGCACACTTGTAACGGGGAGGCTGAGGCAGAAAATTTCAAGGTTGAGTCCAAACTGCACAACTGAGCAGCTTAGTGTGACCCTGTCTCAAAAATTTAAAGAATGAAAAAGCTCTATGGGTGGAGTTCCATGAAAGGGTTTGGACTCAATTCTCAGGACCTGAACAAAGCAAAGAGAGTAATTTATGCCCTGGCACTGAAGCTGGTACTTTCTCAAAAACTAACTTTGCAGGGCATGAGCCCCACAGGGAGTTTCTTCTTGTTCCTGCAACCTGTGCTCTGCCTGCCTCACAGGGCTGTGCCATGCCCACCACAAAGTCCATCTGGGACATTGCTTAAGGCAGGGCCAATTGAGCCGAGGTGCCCTGGGCCACCAAGGGGACCTCACCAGGCAGCTGAGGCCAGCCCTGCCTGGGACTTCAACACAATGAGCCTGGTACCCAGTGGCTTCAGTGAAGATTCTCTCCTTTGGGCTAACAGTCCCCTGTTTCAACCTCCTTGAATACAAACTGCAGCCTTCTTGCACACATATTTCCATTCCAGACCTTTGCTCCTCAAAAATTAACTTAATCTTCAGGGATCCTTTCTCTTTTTGCTGTGTTGTTTGACATAATTTTACATGTCAGTAAAAAAATAACAAGAAATATGTTCAAGCAGTTGGGAAGGTGGGGTACTAAATAAAAACTAGTAAAAGTAATTAGGCCCAGTACATTTGTTGAAGAATCAGGAAAGAGAGATGGCTGATAAAACTTGTCTTATCCTAGAAATTCTCCATGATA
Organism: Heterocephalus glaber; assembly: GCF_000247695.1. The sequence goes on along the minus strand of NW_004624881.1, from coordinate 1,453,633 downwards.
ATCAATATTTTCCTTCCATGAAAGCTGCCATGTAAATCCCTTAACTGAAAGAAATCAGTTGCATCAATGCAGGGATTTCTGCGTTTTCATGGAATCTACATAGTGTTTTACCAAATTGTTACCGTGTATTGATTTTTGTGCATGGGGATATTCTGATCTTAGTTATCAGGGTTTTTAAACAAACAACTTATTACAAATTTTAAGTAATTATATAAATTCTTGTGAATTAAAAGAATTGAACTACGTGTGTTTTCACACCCAATCAAATACTCAATTTTTTTTGGTGCAGTGATAATTTTGCTATAAATGCTGTAATATAATCAAAATACTGGAGAGTAGGTGAATTGAGAATCTGGAGCTACGCCTTTCAGACACCAGAGCCAGCATTCACATCAGGCGAATAAGCTACTCTGAGATGGTCAGCACCTACCTTAGTGCTCAGTGCACCTGAGAAGCTCAGCTGAAAGCTGAGAGTTAAATGAACTCATTCATGCCCATGGGGGCCTCATTATGCTTTTCTACTTCAGAATACTGAGCATTGTCTCCCAGCTCCCGGACACAGACAAAAAGTGCTCAATAATAAGGGAAGGATTCCAGCATAGTGTAGGAGAGCTGCCTGACTGTCGTCTCGGGAGAAAACTGAAACATTTTGTCAAAGTTTCTCCTTTACCTCACCATTGCCAACTTGCCCTTTGAGGAGCTGGGGGTTTCATGGCAGTCCACATTCCCTGGGAGAAATGAGTTAGAAGCCCCAGGGCTTTCACAAGTTCTCTTCCTGAGGGCCTAGCCAAAGAGGAGTGCCTGTAATTGACTTTACTTAATGCCAAGATTTTAATTGTGGCACCATTATCACTAACAAGTCTCTGGGGCATCCAAAGTGGAGGCTTAACCCACTGGCATCTGGGTTCTGGGAAGCTGCATAGTAAATAACATAAAGCTCTTGTCAGATCTTCTGCTTCTGCAAGAGACCCTCTGCTCATGCAGTGGTCTTAATAAAATGTCTCACTAGGATGCCAGGTGTTTGGTGAGTTACAGCATGTGGAGAAACCAAGCCACCTCAGGAAACGTCTGGAGAAGGGTGTCCACCAGAACAAAGCAGCAGGCTTTGTATCCCAATTACTGGGAAAATCTGTTGCCAAAGTTACTCACTGACAGAGCCCAGCAGAGTCCTCTGTGGGTAGACAACCTCAGGGGAAGATGCTAGCTTGTATCCAGACCATTGCCTCCAGCAGGCAGTTCTGATTTAGTAACCTAACCCAGAGGCCCAAGCAACTACCTTGCATCCCTGCTAACCCATATCGTAAAAGGATAGGAGTTTTCTGGCAGATAAAACTTCACAGGGAGATTTCACTGAGCAGCTACAGATCAAATTCCAGTATGGGAGGCCACTCTGTTGATTAGGCCCAAAGCAGGGTGTGAAATGTGCAGACTGTAAAGAGTTAACCCCACAATTGGCTTGTTTTAAGTAGTGAATCTGGCCAAGGCCTATGTGATTCATAGGAGCATTGCAGATGGTGAAAGGGTCAGTACCAACCCCTTACACTACCAAGGGCCATAGAAGAGGCCAGAGAAATGGTCCAAGAAGCTTTGGGTATTCACATGGCTGCTCAGGTCAGGGTAACTTGCACCCAAATTCCATTTCCAAAATTAAAACCTTCTTAACTGAGAAGACAAGGTCAATTTCTAACCACAACCTATATCTGATCTGTTCTGAACCCAATAATGCTTTGTCTCTTCTCTTATAAACTTTGCCTGCATAAGTAATTTATCCCTAGCAACTACATGTTGTCCCTTTACCCTAACCTAACAATGATTGTGTCTCCAATAAATGACAGTGGTTATGGTTTTCAGGGCCTTTGCTTGCTCAAGCATTGGCCTTCCTAGTACCCCGTCTATCTCTTTAATTCTATTTCTAAGTCTTTCTTCTTGCCATGCATTGTTGCACTGAGCAGAAGATTGGGACTCTCTGTAGGGGTCCATAATATTCCAGTTTACATATGGAGATTTCAGTTTATATATGGAGATACATTTGAGGCCAAAATTATCATAAGAACACTAGAACCAAATATGTTAGAGGAAGGAATACAGCTAGCATTAGAGAAGCAACCCCAGGATACTCTAGAGAAAACAATATCTGCAGGGTTTGACAGGTGACTGTAGGACCAAAGAAAGTCATGTCAGACAGGTGAAAACAACTTCCCCTTCCCAGGCCTGTGGGTCTTTCTTACCCACTGAAAACAGCAGCCATGTGCTTTCCATCCTCCCTCCCACATGGTGGGACACATGAAGAAAAATTCATGGGGTCATAAGAAAACTCCCCCCAGCTCTCAGCTTCCAGCTTCATGACTCTCCCTGATAATTAATATAAAAAAATAAAGGATTTGAGGTTTCTGAGAGATGGAAGACTAAGAGAGAAGGGACAAGAAAGGGATTAGGACTTTCTTAGGGGAGAGAGGAGGGAGAAAAGTAAATCCATGGGCTTCTTCTCAGTTTGAGTCCATAGACTTCACCAGGTCCCATGGATAAGGTCAGTTATCACCTGAATGACCCCTGAGTCTACACAGGTTAAGACACCTAGCCACCCAAAAAGGGCAAATAAGGCATCAGACAAACTGACCTTGTGCCCTTCAGGGTTATTTTATTTTTGGCAAGGTCTCCCTTTGTAGCTCAGACTGGCCCTGAACTCACTATGCATCCCAAGCTGGCCTCAAGCTTGCAGTGATCCTTCTGCCTCAGCCTCCCAAGTGCTGGGATTATAGGTGTGTGCCACCATGACTAGCATATGTCTTTCAGTTTTGAGTGATGGCCAGATAGAGAGAGGGAGGGAGGGAGAGAGGGAGAGAGAGAGACAGAGAGAGAGATCAAAAGAGCAGTGTAGAGAACCTCCCTCAGGCTAAAGTGTCTAGGATCCACAAGTGTATATGGAGTTTGCAGATTGTTTTCTCTGGTGTGATCTGGAGACTGGCTTCTCTCCACTGTGTTTCAGGTCTGGGGTTTACCATGCTGGTTGTGTCAGAAACTTTGCTCAGGCACTTACTTGTTTCAGCATCTTAGGACACTGTAGCTACTGAAAAGAAATCCCCAAGCTGCAGGGGTTCATAGCAGTAAAGAGTTTGCACAAACATAAACTTGAGTGATGTATGCAAGGTATTTTGACTGTGGCAGCATCTAAAATTAGGAAAGAGAAGAGAATAAATACTAAATATCCCCAAAAGTGATCTCACCTCCTGGCTCACCAAGATATTACCATGGGTAATGGCATCCCAGGTCTATTCCTAGTTTATTGTGCACAACAAAGAACTGGATGTTTCATGTGATGGTAAAGAAACAGCAAAGTTTAATTAGGTGACAGTATGCTCAGAGTGAGCCAGCTCATGTCAGCAAAAGGAAAAGGGCACAATTACCAAGGATCCTGGGTTTAGGAATTTAAAAGTTGCACCACACCTAGGGGCCCTCCCATTGGGTGTTCCAAAGCATGATTGACAATGTGATTGATAGGGCACTGAGTTATGTTAGCTGTATGTATGACATGCAGCCCATAATCTTGAACCTTCAATGAGCTCCAGGTGAAGAAAGGTTATTTTAGGTCATGCAGGAGTATCTGGTACACATGCATTCTGGCTTGGGATGTTGGAATTTTTTAGGGCAGGCTTGGGGCTCCTTTTACTAACCTCTGCCTCCCGGTAGTTAGCCTTAGGACAAAGGCTGGGTTTTTTTCCTGGGGCATTGCCCATGCTTAGGAGAATGGAGGAGAGTAGTCCAGCAGCAAGTGGAGAGGAACAGTCTTGTGGCCCCAACTGTACTGTCCATATTATTTTGGCAACTTCAGTTAAAATGTACAGTCTCTTACAGGCTGACACACTACATGACCCATTGATGCAGAATTAATTAGCTATTTATTGTAATAATGCAGTTTAATATACCACACATGATGATAGCCTTGGAGGTCACAGCCAACTCAGAACCCAGTATATTTGCAGTGTATATGTACTATATTTGTCTTCCCATTTCAGTCCCTGTCTAAATAAAATTCCTCTTCATCTTGCACACTTGACAGCTAAAAGTATGACATTGGAATAGTAATGGGTCAAAAATTTCAAAGTATTCTATTAAAATTATCAGGAGGCTGTGTTGACATGCTTAAACACTCCAGAATATTCAGTATGCACTAAAATAGATTAATTTCGTCATTTATATTAACATGCACATAAATGCAATGGGTATTACTTTAAGAGGCTTAACATGAATGAATAAAAGTGAATGTTGTTATGTTAAAAATAATGTTAAATTATTCTTTTTACTGTAAAAATTTAATTTAATAAAATAAACAGATAATTTTAAAAAGCCAGTAATCTCCAGGAGAATGCTAAATATTATACCCTCAGGAAAGTTCCTAGGCTGAGACATTCAGGTCCAGGGATTGTGGGGTTGTTCTTCTTAGATATGTGGTCCTCAAAAATGAATGAGTTGTGGACATTTCTGGGAATTTTACTGACATATCAAAATGTTTCTACTTTCAAGAAAACTGGAAGGCCAGGTACTTCCTTTTTAAATCTCCCTTTCACTTTCTGCTACTCTTACAGGAAAACTCTTAACCTAACTCTAGTATTGAACCAGAAGTAAGGTGGGGGCATGGAAGGTTGACATATCACTTACTGAGAAGCACATATTGGAAAATCTGTCTCTGCCAGAAAACACTTCCTGATTTGCCACTGAAAGGTGGATATTAAATACCTGCCACAGAACTGAATCCCATAATTTCTCCTTTCTGTGCTCTCTAGGACCCAGTTCCATGGAGGGAACCTGGTGGCTACATTTGATCAGTCCTTTCTCATCTACCTCCAAACTTTGCACTTTTTCTCTTGATGTTTTTCTTTTAAATTTGGGGTTCAAATTGAATTCTCACAGTCTTCTATTTATTCTGAATGATTTTATAAAATATTTGGAATTGATTCTGTAATCTTATTTCATGATTTAAAGCCTTTTCTTAGTTTTATTTTCCTTTTTGCTCCCATACTGCTTTAATACTGAGAGGTTAAAATGAACCTTTGAAAATAAGGAATGCTGAAGTCATTTCTCCATCTTCTTCATGCTAAGAGGGAAACTTCCACTGCCAGCCCTGACCCTTTTCACAGAAAACGTAGCGAAGCTGCACATTCACTGGAGGCAGAGAAGTGTGAGAGCAGGCCAGGGCTGGACTCATAGCAGCCCCTAGGATAAAAGAAAAGGGTCACTGGTGTCTGAAATTCTTGGACTGCTTTCTCCTTTGCAGATAAGGATAGCTGTTCTATCCAAAGCTTACTTGGCCTGGCACCAGTTTTAAACTGCCCTGAGGAAAGGCTTACTAGGCTTCCTGCCAGGTGTAAATGAAGGGCTGAAAGTAACACTTTTCAGAGTGGCTTTGTGTACAGTGCTCGGGACCAATAGAATCATTTGGATCTTGTGTTCTGCACATTTTCTGGGTTGTTATGACTTTGACACATTCCACCTAGTTGGTTTGATGACTTTGCCCAGCCCCAATTGCCTAGCTCACAGCCACACAGCCTCTTAGGGTGAATGTTGATGAGCTGTTGTGGCTTGGCCCTCCTTTCATATTGGCTGAGTCTGTGGTTTATTCTGAACTGAGTGTTGTATTGGACAGGACCACTATTATGGACTCTCATTATGCCTCAGGCCCACCAATGGCTAACTAGCTGCATAATAACAAGGCAAATCCTGGACAAACAATTGAATTTGCATTTCTTTAAAAAGTAAAATAAATGTTTCATCCAAACTCACCATATGTTTGAGTTGCTAGTCAATCACGATTGTATTTTAGGTGTTTGAGATTCAATATAATTGCTTTTCATAGCTTAACTGCAGCAATTTTTAGATTTTTTCTTTTTGTAAAAGAATTGGGTACAGACATTGATTTGTATTAATCTGATGTCTCCGATTTTGTGGATAATTATTAGAAATAAATTGGGTGCATAAGAATGAGATAGTTATAAATAAATTATGTGATAAAAGTAAAATATCTATGTTGTTTCTAATTAAATTAGAATATTTATAACATATGCTAAGTATAATTTCAAGTAGTCTTAGCTTCTTAAAATCTATAAAGTAATATATTTAGGCATATTTAATGCATATGATAGAATTTATTGCTCTTCTTATAGTGAGCCTTCCTTGCCTCCCTGGAATTAAACTGTTTGATCATGTTGTGGGATCTTTTTAATGTCTTGGTTACCTGGATTTGTAAGTAATTTATTGAGGATTTTTCATCTATGGTCATCAGGGCCATTGGTCTATATAGGTTATTTTTGTTGTTTCCTTCGCATGTTTGGCAGCGGGGTAATGTTGATCTTATAAAATGAATTTGGAAGTGTTCCCTACATTTTCATTTTATAGAACAGTGTATGAAACATTGGGGTTAATTATTTAACTATTTGGTAAAATATAGAAGTAAATCATTGTTGGGAGACATTTTATTACTGATTCAATCTCATTAATTCTTATTGGTCTATTTAGATTTTCCATATCCTCTTGGGTTAGTTTTGTTAAGTGATATATGTTCAGAAATTTATCAGTTTACTTTCTATTTTATGATTTGATAAACTAATGGTTTTCTTATTATTAATAATTATCCTTTGAATTGTCTGTTATCAGTTTCATTTCCTTTTGCAATTCTACTTTTACTTATTTAGGTTCTCTGTCTCTTTTCTCTCTCTCTCTCTCCCTCTCTCTCTCTTTTTCTCTCTGTTTCACCTCAAACTAAAGTTTCACCAATTTCAACTTTTCAAAGAAGCCAATCTTTTTTATAGATTCTTTGCATTTTTATTTTAAACTCTATTTCAATTATTTTTCCTATGGTTTTATGGGGTTATTTACTTTCTCCTCAATTTGAGTATAGTTTGTTTTTGCTTTTCCATGACCTTGAAATGCATCATTAGGTTGTTTATTTTAAACCTTTCAATTTTTTTCTGTAGGCAAACATTGCTATAATTTTCTTTCTTAGTACTGCTTTTGCTATACCTCACCGGTTTTAGTATGCTGTGTTTCTATTTTCATTTACTTCAAAAATTTCGCAATTTTTCTATGAATTCCTCAATGGGCACTGTTTATTCAAAAGTGTGTTGAACAACCTATATCCATTTATATAATTTCTAACATTGCTCTTGCTGTGCAATTCCGATTTCATTTTATTATAATTGCAAAACATACAAGATATTATTTTTAGCTATCAAAAATTTGTAAAGGAAATAAGAAACCAATTGCATGTATAGTAAATATTAAAAAATAGAAGAATTAACTTCATCATGAAACAAAAATATTTACATATAGCAAATTACAAAAGCAATGAACAAATCTGAAAAATACACAAATGAATGGGAAGGTATTCTGTTTTCATGTTTTGGACAAATTAAAATAGATAAATTTTTCATGACACCAGAACAAACTACAGATTCTAAACAATTCCTATCAAAGTGTCAAGAGACAATCTACAGATTAGAACAAATCTATTTTACATTCATACATCTAAAATATTCTAAAAAACCCATAGATCTACCAAATAGATTTGAAATATGCTCAACATGAGTAATCATTAGGGAAGTGAAATTAAAACTACAATGAGTAATCCCCTCACTTTCTCTACTGGCAGTTATCCAAAGGAGTTATCCAAATATTCAACAATTACTGGTCAATGAGAAATAAGTATGCATAAATAAATAAAAATATAAAAGCAACTCTGGTCAAGGAAATGAAGAAAAAGGAATATTTGTAGATCACTTGTGAGACTGCAAGCTAGCATAGCCTTTATACAAATATGTATGAAGTTTCTTCCACATTCAAAAATTGAAATATCATATGATCCTGAATCCCACACCTAGGTATTAATTAAAGAATCTGAAGTCAATATGTTAAAAATATCTGCTCCCCCATACTCATTTGTGCCCTGTACACACAAGTAAAGTAATGGAATCAAACTACATGTTCTTCAACAAATGAATGGATAAAGTAATTTGCTATAAATACAGAATTGAATACATTTAGCACTGAAACTGAAATTTTATCATTTCTAACAAAATGTATGGATCTGAGAATCATTATGCTAAGTGAGATAAACTGAGCACAGAAAGATAAGTGGCTGCCTTTTCTCATTTGTATCAGGATCATAAAGGAATTGAGCCACGAGACAGAGCTGACTGTTGGTACCAGAGCCACGTGGGTGGAGGCAATGGGGAGATGATGATCAAAGTACAAAGCTTGAACTGTGACAAGTGAGTTCCTTTTCCTTCCTACAAGATGTATTGCACAGCACAATAAATGTATTACATAAAGTACTTTACATTTCAAACTTGCAAAATCAATAAACCTCAATTTTCCCCACTGCATACACAAAATGATAGGTGGTGGAGGAGGGGTATGTTAATCATATCAATTTAATTATCACACTTTGTATTTATAAACCATGACATCATATTTTACCCCAGAATTATTTACAACTATAATTTGTCAAGTTACACTTAAAATAAAAATACAGTATAAAGTAATTTATAGATAGATGGTTAAATGTACATTGAGAAATAGTTGTGAAAGTACATAAATATAGATCACACACATATGTGTATTTTTCTATGTATGTATAGGAATAGGTATGATATAGACATGGATATAGGTAAGATACTAAAACATAAGCATGCTTAAAACAATTATGTTTGATAAATCAGAGAGATAATTATTTTGAATAGCAAAATTGAAGGTTCCAGAAGATGGAGTTAGAGACACATACTTAGGTCAAACATAATATCTACTTGTGTCTATACATTTCTAACATGTTCAGGTACTTATTGCTTGTCAAGAGAATGGTTTGTTTTTCCCTAAGAATTTATTCCAAAGTACTAAGTAATTCTGTTTTGATATTGCACTTACTGTGAGCACATTCCACCACACACAGCTCTACTGAGTGTCTTTTTCACCTCCATGTTCCTCAGGCTGTAGATGACCAGGTTGAGCATAGGTTGATGATCCCATAGAGCATGGAGATGAGTCTGTCCCTGGCAGGGGAGTGTCTGCTGGAGGAGGGCTGGATGTAGGTGAAGATGGCTGTGCCATAGAACAGACCACCCGGAGGTGGAGGCACAAGTGGAGAAGGCTTTGCGCTTCCCTTCTGCAGACTGGATCTTCAGAATGCTGGAGATAATATAGACATAGGAGATCAAGGTAGTCAGGAAGGAAATGAACACACTGATACTCCCTACCACTAAAACAAACATTTCAGTCACATAAGTGGATGAGCAAGACAGGGCCACTACTGGTGGGATATCACAGTAGTACTGGTTGACCAGGTTGGACTTGCAGAAGGACAGGCTGAAGGTGGACATTGTGTGGATGGTGGAATTGAGGAACCCAGCTGCCCAGGTCCCAGACACTGAGCACAGTGAACCTTGGTTATGATGACAGAGTAGCAAAGGGGGAAGCAGATGACCACGTACTGGTCATAAGCCATGACAGCCAGCAGGAAGACTTCAACTCCAACTAGGGCCACCAGGACATACAGCTGCAGAGCACACCCAACAAAGGAAATGCTGTGGTCCTCAGTCAAGAGGCTGTGCAGCATCTTGGGTACAGTTGTTGATGGGCAGAATACGTCTAAGAGGGACATTTGTCAGGAAGAAGTACATGGGAGTGTGCAGCTTTGCCTCAGTCCCAAAGGCCAAGAGGATGGCCCCATTTCCCACCAAGGTGACCTGGTAGATGCTGAGAAAGGCCCCAAAGAGAGGGTAGTGCACTTTGGGGAGGTCAGAGAGCCCCATGAGGATGAACTGAGTCACTGTGGTGACATTGTAGATGTCCACCTCCTCTCCATGTGTATATCTCTGGAGGGAAGAAATCAACAAACACACGTGAAGCTTGCAACCAAAGAGCTTAGTGCTGAGAAACTCTTAGAAAACAGTTGAGGTGTGGTTAGTGATGAATTATGTCAGTTTTAATTTAGTAAGAGATTTCAGTTTTTTTAAGTACTATATTCATGGTATTCTTTGACATATTTATCCTGTGTCTTCATCAGGAGGAAGCGCTGTGAGTACTCTTTAGACTCCTGACAGTTCCTCTCCTTTGTCATCACTTTGCATCTTCCACATTTTCAGGGAATTTATAATTCAGTGAAATATGATGTGTGATCTTTCTTCATCATTTCTTATCTTGTTTTTTTGAGGGGTGACCAGGGATAGAACTTAGGACCTTGTACTTGTGAGGCAGGCACCAGAACCAATCATTTCTTATCTTATCTCAATGATTGAAGTTTTATATTCTATCCCATTTCTAAAATATTTGAAGTAGAAACAGTCTCTTGAGTATCGTTGTGTTGTATGCTTTATAAATTTGTTATATATCATATATTTGTATATTTTACTGGTTTTTATTATGGATTATGTGTGTATGTTTTTATAAAAACATTTTAAAAACTAGGAATTAGACCAATGGGAAAACCTAACTAAGTACTGGCTGAAGGGTTCCATACATGGTGTTTATCATTTCAGAGTATCTCTACTGGGAAGACACAGCAGGGGAATCCTTTGCAAGCTCAACATCATATTACTGAGTGAAAACATTAGCATGTACCATAGCCATCCACACAACCACAGTGTTTAATAAGCTGACTGAAAGTCTGTGTACATGTACCCTGAGGAATTTTTCCATCACTTTAAAAACAATTTCCCTTCAATATCACATATATGTCATAGTAAATTCATAGATAAAATTAGTCACAAAATAAAGTGAAAATTTACTTTCCATGCACCCCTTCTAGTACATTCTGCTTGGAGAAAACTTGCAGTGTTTTCCTTTTTCAATTAAAAGCTAATACAAATGACACATAATGATTTATTAATACGGATGCTATGACCTTGCTTTCTGCTACCATTTTTTTCTTTTAAGATGTAAATGAGAATTGCTACAGTCCCAAGGATATGTTATATTTATTTCCTACAGCAGCACTTGCTTTGTGCCATACTGTGGAGAAAATAATCTTTCATTGGAAATATTTTCAAATCGTGAAATATAGGAAAGCAAATTACAGTAATTTCAAAATGCTTCTATGCCATGCAATTGATGCAGGATATTCAATCAGTGAAAACAATTCAAGCAAATAGCAGTTGTAATGTCAGTTCTTAGATTTTTAGATGTTCATGATTAAACAGATCTATTAAATTTTGTCTGCATCTGCATATTATTAGTTAGAAAATATAATAGTAAATATATGTAAATATTACAAGTAATGGCGAAGCCCGACCGACCTGCAATGCTGCTTGACAAAGTTCCAGCTGGGGGAAAAGGAGGGTGGAACACATCGTACCCTCATGTTTTATTTTTTCTTGCCCTAATGTTTACAATTGTTACTCTGGTCACAGGAATCATTGTATTTGTGGATAACAACATATTCTCCATGAGGCAAATTGGCAATGTTGTATTGAAATCTGATCTGGCTCACAAGTCCCAAATTCCTGTTTCTCTCAGTTCTATTGTCACACCCACTTCTAAAGAAACCTCTCCTAAAACTCCCTCTGTTTTCCTGCTACTGTAACTCCTTTCTTCTATTGATGACTTTCTTCTTACTAAAGGGGTCTTATAAAGAGATTGAAAGGACAGATTTTAGATGTAAGACACAGTGGGAAATGGGAAATAGAAAGAAAGTTAAGACAGATAAATACACTAAGGAGGCAAGTTACTCAGTTTTTCTCAAAGTACTGTAAACATCTCCTGCTCATGGACCATGAACCCAAATAACATTTAAGCAAGATGAATAGAGGTATAGAAAAAGTAGAGAGCTAATAGCAAACTATATTAACCATTATGCAGTTTCTCAAGGGCCAGCTGATGACCAGAAGTTTGACATTTAATTAACTAAATCTTGCTTGTATCCCCACTGATATAGAGATTTTGATTAAGTTACCTTCTGTTCTGCTTAGGTGTGGGTAAATAAGGGGACAATTGTAATTTTAAAAATGTATTCATGATGTTCAATGAAATGAATCAGCTTAGGAAAAATATACTTTGTTTAGTAAAAAATAACTTTTATTTCTATAGAAATTGCTAAGGCAACCTAAAATGTAAATATGTTCTGCCCAATGCCTCCTAGCCATTGCTTAAAGATATAAAAATAAATCAGACCCTGAGACTTCTCAGAGGGAACCTGCACATTGCTTGAGAAGGTTCTTTTCTTACTCGCTGGCCCGAGACCTCTCCCCTTCCTACCCTGCATCGACTGCAGCTGGTCTGTGGCAAAGTAATATCTTGTCTTACTATTAATTTGCAAATAATTCTCATTTTTCTCTTTACTCATTCTTATAAACCTGATGTTTTAAATCAGACATTATATCTAATAACATTATAATAAGGATAATGTGTTTTTTTCCTAATTTGGATAATCAACAATTAAATATTAATAATCAGTCAAACATTGTATCATATTTCTCCTAAATTTTGCACTTGATTATTCATATTTGTCCCATTGAGTTTATTGTCTTTATCTGTAAAATGAAGCATCTGTTCATATGGTGAGGGAACTTATATCAACAAACTACTCCTATTAAAAATACTATATCAGACGGGAGATTTAGCTCAGTGGTTTCAGAGCCTGCTGCGCAAGCGCAAGGACCCGAGTTCGATCTCCAGTACCAAAAAAAAAATACTATATCATATATAATCTAATTTAATTAGAAAAATTAAAATGACATTTTGTCAATAATTTTTATAAGTAAAATTTTTACAGCACTTCTCATTACTCTGAAGGAGCAGTAGTTCTTTTACTAGGGATTCTGAGAAGGTCCTATGAAATGTAATCTCTGCACATGATTTTTGTGACTATTTGGTAAAAATGAGGAATTCTAAGCACTCAAATGTAATGAGAACCAGCATAAGGGATGCATATCTAACATTTTCTTTCCACTGGAAATTGTCCAGAAATCAAACTTTAGTATTATTTATAATCTACTCATTTGTGTATGGTCAGTGCTAAATGTATTATACAGTTTTTTTTTCTGTTCAGTACATAGTTACTTTAAGTTTTTTCTATATAAAGAAAACAATAGTAGCCAACTAACCAAAGATATCATACATGGACCTTAAACCTGAACAAAATTAAAGTTATGTTATATTTACTATTTCTATATCAAGAACATATTACTATGAATAACACAGATTATTTTACCAACAAAACTATTCAGCAAGAAGAACACAGTATGATCATGTCAAATGATGGGAGCAGTCAACAACAGTAAATTCATCACTTAAATTTAGGACCCATATTAAGGGTGAGTCTATCATTTATATCAGACCTACTTTCTCTAAGGAATCATTATAGTAAGGTGTCTAGGGGGAATATTCTTCTTGTTCAAAAACCCTAATTACTTCTGTATTAATCGGAATAAATATGAATGTAAATATAAATATAATGTAAGTTCAAATATAGTGCTAAATCATAGGAGTGATATTTTGTTTCCTGTAATGGCCTACAGGAAGGGTAAAGAAAGGTGTTGTAGTAAATGCATGACCAAAACAGGTAAAGGATAAGTTTATATATGCTAAATTTTCAGTAATCACAGTAATCAGTCTTTCAACATAGAGCTATATCATCTTTTTATAGACAAGCATTTCCATGGCAGATTGACAAACCACAACAGTTTCATCCCTGACTGCATACTTTTAGTTTGTACAGCTTTGTGCCATCCACCTGAAGAACTGAAAGGAAAATAGTTTAGACGGAGAGTGGGTGGAAAAGCAAACCCATTGAATCTGTCACCTATAACTAACTGAGCTTCTATTAATAAATTGATTCAATGATAAAATAATCTTTGTTGATAGCTAGCTACATACTTGTAGTCACAACATCAAGGTGAGAGAATATATGTCAGATCTATCCTGTTTACATTGTTTTTGTACCAGGGATTGAACTCGGGAACTTCTGCTTTTGAGGCAGGTGGGGAAACCATTGAACTAAATAACTGGCCCTCCTGTTTATATTTTTTAACTTATTAGTACAGGTTCATAATACATATCCCTGCTTTCCTTGTGTGGGTTAGAACATGTGCATGGCACATCCTAGATCTTTTTTACATCCCCTCCTCCTCCTGCCCTTGCCCTTTCACTCCATCTCTTGGTCTTCTTCCTATTTGCAAAAGATCTATCTTCCTGTTTGCTCATGCCTCTTGTTTGCTCTTTGTTTACACTTTGAATTACCACATGGGTATTTAAGCTTGTGTACCAGTATTTAAGCTTGTATATCTGAATTATTTCACTTAACATTTAGCTTTCAAGGTGCATTCATTTTCCTACAAATGACTCAGATTTATCCTTCTGTTAGCATACTAGTGGTGCCCATAAGGATTAAGTTAGAAAAGTCATCCAGAATGTGCATGTTCATGGAAGTGGACTTGGCTGTGTGCCTGTCTGCAGGGAGGCCATCCAGAGGGTATCCATCAATCATTCACACATGAGGGACTCATCACTCCCAAACCCCAGTCACACTTGAGAATGGCCCCCTCCAGCTGCACAGGGCTTTGGCACCCAATCACCTTTATCTGAACTCCATACTTAAGGAACTGAGAAACTGGGTGTGGAGCAGCACTTTCTCTCTCCCTACCCAAGCTGAAGGCTCCATCTCACACGAGGTCCTCCCCAGAGAGTTCCCCTTCATCTTTGGTGCTATCCCCTGCAGTCACAGTGCTATTCCATTGTGTGTACAGGCCCACAGTGTTTCAACACAAAATGAACAAGTTCAAGGAGGAATGTAAGATGACACAGAGATGAATGTATCTCATACTTCTCCCTCACAAGCACAGCCCCCCTCGGCTTTCTGCTGCTGTAGAAAGGGCAACAGCAGCTTGGCTTCTCAGCACTTCTCTGTTTGGGAGAATTTTATTCTGTCTTAGTGATGAGACTGTGGGTATGTGAGCTTTGTGTGTTTATTTTTGTTTGATAAACAGCCCTGGGCTCAGATGTGCAGCACTGGTCAGGAAAATGAGGACCAGAGTTCAAATTGAGCAGCACAATGGGAAAACTGTCCTTGACTGATGAATCTGAATTTCATAATTTCACTGTCGGTTTTATATTTTACTCCTTCTACTTTGTAAAATAGACTTTATCCTCGATGCATGATTTTAACTGGTTAGGGCTTAGGAGAAAGGATATTGATACTCCATTAAAATACTAAGTATGCATTATGTATTTCCTTTCAAATCCTCCTCTTTTTCTTGGAATTCAGTTAAATTGTGTTTTGAAGATCCCAATACCTTTACTTCAAAACCTTATCTCAGAACCCATGCTCTCCCACACTCAGGGCTTTGCCCCTCTCCCATCTGAACCTGGAGACCTGACCAGCCCAGAACCCACCCATGCTTGGTTCTCTTCAGGGTCCTCCTGCTCCTATGCCTAGACACAGCAGGGAGAGTGCCCTGGCTCCCAGCTCCTCCTCACAAAGGGCAACAGAGGCCCGTGGTCTGCCCATCTGTCTCCCACTCCTGTAACTTCGCACTGCTCGGGGGTGCTTTACACAGGACAGGACTGCTCAGACCCTTTCTCTGAGAGGCCCAGTCTACAGCAGTTCAGTGCGGCTCTCTGTGGCCTTGAGGTCCAGACACCACAGTGGACGCAGGCAAGGAGACCCAAAGGAGACCAGAGCGTTGGTCAGAAGTCCTGGGTTGCGGGGTCTGCTCAGGACACCCTGGGCCAGGGGAGGTGAAGGTCTCCTCCAGCCAAGTTCCTCTCTGTCCACCCTGGTGACCATGCTGCCCACACTTGCCCTCCGGGACACATGTGTGTGAGCTCTGTGCAGCACACTCAGCCTGCAGCTGCACCAGCCCCACCAGGAGCAGGAGAGGTCAGCACAGGGAGGCCTTGGAGAAGGCTCCTGAGGTCAGGTCCAGTAGAGGTGCTGTACATGGACAGGGAAGGGGGTGGAGAGGGAATAGGGGAGAGGGACAAAAGAAGAAAAAAGGAATTAGATGTGTTTTGTGCATGTGCAAACCCCCCACAATGAATGTGACCATTATGTACTGCAGACATGCAGTAATAAAGAATAAGTCTAAAAAACCCTCCAGTTACTGTATATGTGACAGTGCTATCAGACCCTCATCAGATGCAAGGGTGCAATTCTGGGTATAATGCATTTTAAATAAAATAGTTTACAAAAAAGCAGTGATTACTATTAGATACTCCACATAAGCTAAGTTATTCTCTCTGTATAGAATATCCACATATATAACTCTTTAAAATATTTTTTAATTTTTATTTTTATTAGTATGGGTTTGCCATATATAATAACATTCATCTCAGGGATTTGATATATTTACATAAAATGAATTTTTAAACTGTGTGTGTTGAATGTCAGATTCAAATATTTGAAAACCATCAATCTTATAGAACACTCTCCACTCTTTTGTATCTCTATGTTTACTCATTTTTTGTGATTTCTAATTTATCACTAACATTTATTCTCTCCTTTTTCATATTTATTTTTGATGGGATTAATAGCATGCAGAAAGTGCTCATCATCTAAGTGGCATCATCAAACATACCTTTCAGTCTGTTGCTACAATTTTCAGCCTGGCATTATCCAGTGGGAGGAGACAGTGTACTCAGATCAATAAGATAACAGCAGGTGTGAAGTTGTTACTCTGGTGTGTCTTTATAAAAATGAAAGGGGTTGTTTTGTGCCTTCCTTTTCATAGTAGCAGGAGTGGATCAGTCTTTTCAGTGTGCTTGTGCCATCACCTGCGTGTTCACAGGCAAAGATGGAAAAGTGCAGAGCCATGTAGGAGGAAAGTCTGAGGTTCTGGAGAAGAGAAATCTCTGTAGGGGACCACTGAGCCACAAGGCTGGGTGTAGGATCAGGACTCATCTTTCTAAGCAAGGCAACATTGCTACCTGATTCTGTAAGTGTGCTATTTTATTTCTAACAATAATCCCTAGATAACCAAAAGAATGGATTTATGTCACAAGATGTAAAAACACTAATGATAAGCAATATTAAGCATTGGAACTTTCATTAATATTAAATCCACTTAATCTAATTAAAATTCTATAAAAGGAATGATTCCTCCAAGATGAACTTTCTAAAACATTATTGGTTTGTTATTAAGAACATTATATTGTGCATTTAATTTTCCTGAATCATTTGTATAGATGTACAGGATGACACTGGTGTTCTGCATAAAATTATGCTGAATATACAGCATCAGTATTCTACAAAAGAGAAACTTTATTGTGTTATCACTTGCACACTCAGTATGGTATATGTTCCCACTTGGAAATTTAATATATTTTATCAGATTTTTATGGTACACAGGAAATAAAGTGTATATTGTATTTAAGAGTTTATTTAAATACTACATTCTCTTTGTTCTTATTAATTGAAGGTATTACCTGTTTTTAGTTTTCCTCTCAAGATTTTCTTTGCTGATATATAGAAATATGATACATTTTTACATTTTGATGTTTTATTCTGTGCCCTTGATCATATTGTTTATTAATTTCAAGTCATTTTCTTTCTTCTGCAGATTTGTAGTAATTTCTCAATTAAAAATCATGATTTCTTAAATTGGGCATTTTTACTTCATTCTTTGATTTTTTTTTTTTTTTTTGGTACCGGGGATTGAACTCGGGTCCTTGCCCTTGTGAGGCAGGCAGTGGAACAACTGAGCTAAATCCCCGGCTTTACTTCATTCTTTATCCATCATCACAGATACCTACCACTTTATTGATTTATTTATTTTGGTAGTGAAAACATTTTCACCCTGCTTTCTTTGCAGGCCTCAAGAACATGTAAAAATGCTATTATTTACACTCATAGTGTTGCAGTTAAAGTCGCCAGAAAGTGCTCACCTTTCAGGACAGAAATGTGCATCTCCACCTTCTCTTCCCTGCAGCTGCAGTTCATCATCACTGTGCTCCTTCTCTACAGGACTCCACCACTTCAGGTCTCTCAGAGGAGTGGGGTCATGCAGTATGTAACTGCCTCTCTGTATCCTCTTCTTTTACTGAACATAAGATGACCAGTGTTCTTCCAGCTTCTTATATGTGGAAAGATTTCCTTTTTTTGGAACAAATAACAGTCCAGTGTGTGTGAACAACCTTTTATCAATCCATTCCTGTGCCATTGGACACTGAGGTAATTCAGCTCTGTCTGACGTTAGGGATGGTGCTGTAGTGACCATAGGCATGCAGATACCATTTCAAGATCCTTCTTTCCTCTCTTTAAATATATACCCCACAGGAGGATTGCCGAATCCTAAAGGAATTCTATGTTAATTTTTGACAAAGTTCACTTGTTTCACATATTTTTTATATTTGCTGACATTCTCACCAACCAAGTACAAGAGTTCACACTTCTCGAAATATTGTCAAACACTAGGAGGTGTGATCATAAGGCCAATGAGTATTTAAATTAAACAAAAATGGAATAAATGACAAATTGCCCTAAATCTTTTTCAAAGTGCTTCCCTCCATATATACATACTTATCCCATTGTTCTTGTGACTTTTTTCAGGGGTTCTGGAGACTTCTGTGGGTGTCTTTAGTTGCTATGTTGTTCCAGCCTTGAAATCTAGAATCTGCACAAAAACCTTTCTCTTTTGTAGTGTTTTGTACTTTGGGGGAGACTCAAAGCTCACTCCATGCAAGATTCTGTGAATAAGGTGGATGAGGACATGCCATCATTTTTTGATGATCCTCACTTAAAATGGGTTGATCTTTGACAAAGTGACCAACAGAAAGCAAAATTTCTTCAATAAATGATATGGGGAAAGTTTATATTCACATGGAGAAGAATGAGACCGGACCCTTATCTCATCCCACATACAAAAATCAAGTTAAGAACTTTATTTAAAGTTTTGTGCTTTGTAAGTTCTAGAAGAAACCGTAGGGGAACTTTTGCCAAATGTTGAAATGGGCAGAAGTCTCCTAGGTATGACTGTGAAAGTACAGAGTACAAAAGCAAATAAAACAAACAAAATGCATTTTATATGAGATTGCATTTATCTAAAAGTCTTTCATAGGAAAGAAAAAATTTAATAGAGAATAAGACAATTAACATGTTGGGAGAAAATATTTGCAAGCCATGTAGTGACATGTGACTGATACCTAAACTATATAAAGAAGTGAAACTACTCAATATGAAGCAAAGTAATAACCCAAGAAAAGAATAGGCAAAATACTTACATTGACATTTCTCAAAAGAAGACACAAATTAATCAACAGATGCATGAAAAACTGATCATCCTCATTAGTCATCAGGAATGGAAATGCAAACTACAAGGAGACATTACCTCACAATTGTTTCAGTGCCTATTGCCAAAAAGATAAATGGTGGCTGTATTTGAGACAATGTAGGGTAAAAATCACTGTTTGGTCCCCTTTGGTGGATTTGCACATGAGCACAACATGGAGGTTTCTCCAAAACTCAGAGTTAGCATAGGATAGAGGAATTCCATGCCTGGGTATGAACCCAAGGACCTGAAATCAATCTACTGAAGGAATGCCTGCTCTCTCCCCTTCAATGCAGTATTGTTCACATAGCTAACATTCAGCAGCAACCTAGGTTCCCTCATCAGATAAGAAGATGAAGAAACTGTGGCATATGCACACAGTGGAATATTATGGAGTCTTAAAAATGGGGAAAGTAGTTTTATTTGCACCAATATATCTGCATCTGGACAACATTTTGCTGTAAGGGAGGCACAGAAAGACAAATACCCATGATCTAAATTACATGTGGAACCTAACAATGTTGAATTCAGATCTATAGAGCAAAGTGAATGTTTCCAGATCCTGGAAGTGGATGTTTGATGGGTAGTGGGTAAATATAGGTCAAAATGCACAAAATTTTAATTAAACAGAAAGATCAAGCTTTACAGATATGTTTGCACTGAATAGTAACTATAATAGCAATGCATGAAATATTTTTCACCTCCTGATAAAAGTATATTTTCAATGTTTCACACCCCGAAGTGGTAAGTGTACCGGGGATAGATTAGTCAATTAGCCTCTTTGAAGCATTGAAATTTGTAAACATATCATGCTGTGTGTCACAAATACTTGCAATTGTTACTTTTCAAAGAATGAATACATATAATTTCCAATGGAAAAACTGTAAAAGTAAAAATATTCCAAGGAAAGAAGCCCTCACTTCGTTACTGAAAATGTCTAACTCATAATGGTAGAATCGTTGGAAATGCACAAGCAGAAATATCAATAAGGAATCAGAAAGATAAAATGAGGAACTGGGTTGAAATAATTTTATAAATTAACCCTGAAAATTAGAAATCAAGTTACTTATTCATTCCAATATGTGGATGAAAGTATGTGGAGGAAGTCTATGTATCAATTTAGATAGATGTAGTGATAGAGCAAAAGGAATTCATTCAAAAGTTTTCAGGAATGTTAACATCCCACCTTTGTAAATATTATCCAAATTTAAATTACAGTATTTTTACCTTAAAAATAGATTCAAAAATGACTTGGATGCAGATATATTTTGTTTAAAATGTGGATGTGTTAGTTGCCCTGATTGGAGCAAATATTTCAAAACAGTTACAGGGATCATATCAAGTTCTGTGTCTTACAGTCACACAAATTTTAACTTTTAAGAGATGTACCTTCTCAGTGTTGAAACATTGAAAGTTGAGGTATCCCATGCATCAGAGGAGGGTGAGCCATGTTCAGACCTCCACCAGGACATGAGGTCTGGTGGACAGGAGGTCCATGGAACCAAACACCACTTACTTCTATCAATAAGTACTGAAATGTAGGGAGCCTATTGTTCTAGGGCTGAACTGGGGCTCAATGGGCACCAGACCCTCCGTGCTGAGGTTTTCCCAGATAGGGCTTCTAGATGAAACAGGAAGCATATTTGAGATTAAGTTCTCAAAAACAAAATAGCCAATATGCATTTTAGCCACCAGTTTGCAGATTCAGCTATTGGAAGTCAGAGAAACAAAACACTTCTCATTTGGAGTGAAGTTGTTTTTATGTGCTATTTTGTGTGCTATTGGAAGAAAATGGTGCACCACACAGGGCATCTGATTCATTTTCCTCATTGCTCACCAAGTTTTCATGGATCAAGGTTGGCCTGCTTGTTTTCATCTGGATTACACACAGAAACAAAACATTTCCAAATTACAGTTTTTTGGAAGGTCATTTATTTGTGTGTCTTGAATTTTCATTGACTGAACAAAAGGATTTTAGAAGATGCAGCAGAAGAGGCAGGTGAAGGTCTCAGATTCCAAAGCCCCACTATGTCCTCAGTTCTCAGTTGTCCCCTTTTAATCACCATGTGACCCATCCCAGCCTGAGTGGAAGAGCAAGTGCAGAGAGCATAGTGCAGACAGCAGGGTCTTCTCACAGGACCACTCAGTGCGCTTCTCCAGGTTGGTCAGATCCAGCACCTGAGGTTCTCTCAACAGCACAGGTGTCTGTTAAGGTGGAACATAAAAAGCATACCCTGATCCATATAGTGCCTATTTTCTTTCTAGCTCAAAATCATTCCAAATATTTTCAAAATATTTTTGCAATGTGAACCAAACTTCCAGTTTTAGGAATGAGGAATAAAATGTATGACATATACAACAAGACAAGCAAGAACATGAAGATGTAGATTTGTACTTCACCAAAAAACTGTATGCAACAAAATAATGTATAAGCAACTAAAACTAGATGATTCACAGGTGTATATTTCAATGTATGGAAGAACATCAAATATCAACTAATCTATCTTCATTCGATGGACTAATATTTAAGTTTTAGTGATAAAAATATTTGACATCAACTCAGAGAATCTGTTGAACATTCTTTGCAAGGCAGCATTGAGCTCCCTGTTGTGTAGACAGTAGACGATGTGGTTCACGAATGGGAGCACCATGGTGTAGAACAGATTCTCAAGGGATGGTTTGCGTGGAATAGGACCTATTGCAGCTACTGACACAGAAATGAGAAACAAAAAGAGAACAGACAACTGTGGTGTACAGGTGGATATGGCTTTGTTATGGGCTTCCCCTGAATGAGTCTTAAGCACAGTCAAAAATATATTAACATATGAAACAAACATGAAGGCAAAACATACCAAGACAATGCAAAAACTTAAAGCCACCATTATAAATTCAGAGTATTGGACATCTGAAGATGAAATCCTCAGAATTTGAGGTACATCACAGAAATATTGTGGGATCACATTGGTCTTGGTGAAGGGAAGCCTGAATAGAGAGCTTGTGCTTTCTATTCAGAGTAGACCAGAACAGAGGCCCAGGAGCCAGCTGCATCCTGGGAACAGAGACTTTGGGTAATGATGAACCCATAGTTCAGAGGGTGGCAAATAGCCATGTAGTGGTCATAGGACATGACCACCAGGAGGGCAATCTCTACTGATGCAAACAGTGGATACAGAAAAATCTGTGCAACACACTTTGCCAGGGATATGGTCTTACTGCCTGTCATGCAATTCACTACAGCTTTGGGAACAACAACTGACATGCTGCAGAGGTCCAGGAGGGCCACACTGCTTATAAAAAAAGTACATGGGAGAGGCAGATGTGTGTCTGTCACTATGGCAGTGACAGTCACAAGATTCCCTGTTAATGCTCCCAGATAAATCACTAAGAACAGCACACCTTGCAGAACCTGGAGTTCCTGGGAACCTGTGACATTCATGAGGAGAAATTCTTTGAAGATGCTGAGGTTGTCCATGTCCATCTGCTGTGGTCTCTGCAGAGTCAGAGGTTAAAGTGAACAGAGGATTCTGCTCCAAGCTGAATGCAAAGAACCTGGTAAAACTACAGAGTAGTTTCTATCCAGGATCATCAGAGTATAGTTAATGGATAAAATAAAGTATATTGAACATACATATTTCTATTTTTCTTTTTTCCCCAAAATGCTGATAACCTTTTATTTTTTGCATTCAAAGGATGACAGAATTAAGCATTACAGTATTTAAAGTGCAATCACTTCCCATAATCTTTCATTTATTGGCTACTTTTAAGAGTGTGTTTTCTAGATCTACCTGGACACCTAATTATTTTCTCCTTCACATCAGTTTTAACATTTTTTAAAATTTGGTTTTCTGTGTTCATGCTTGTGAATTTCTTATGGCAGATAGCTTTATCACTAGTATCAAGCCTTCTCTAGGAAATGTCTATTTCTCAGAGAGGTCATTTGGGCACATGTGATTCTTGTTTCTGTCCCAAGCTCCTAACTTCCCAATTTATTAAGGATCAGAAGTTGGTATTTATTTGGCTCAGCACCTAGTCTTTAGATACTGGGATATGGTGGTGGTTATGGCACCATACAATCTCAGTGTTGTGATACAGGAGAGAACAACTCATTACAACAGGTAGGACATCCTGGCAAATGTAGTACACAATTAGCAATATTGGTACCATCAAGCACAGCCTAGAAACTGAAAAACTTTGGTAACTATTGACTTGGTAACTTTAATCACAGGAGCAAGATGTGCAGTTATATAATGCAATCCAGCATAAAATAGGAGCTTGGATGCAATGAATTTCCTTTTAGTGGGGTGAGTTTATCCACTAGTGGGGGAAATTTAAGAGGGATAGGGGGCAACACAGGGAGGGAGATGAACAGAGATGTAGTAGAGGCAATACTGGAGGACAGCAGATGATCAGCCAAGGTTTGGGAAACTGGAGAAGAGGGCAAGAGAAAAAGCGTGAAGAATAAAGCAAAAGAATATCTGCATGAACCAGAAAGACAAGAAAGGATTTACACTCACAAGGAAATATAGTCAACTCCAGAGAGAGAGTTGAGCAAAGAAAGAGGATGTGCAGAACAAGGTAAACATAACTGTACAAACAAACAAACAAAACAAAGAATGAGGAAACAAAACCAACAAAGAAAGAAATACAATTAAAAGAACAAAGTAAAATTCCTCAGGAGTCCTTAGTCCTCTCTGGGAGTGTCCAAGGCAGGTAGTGTCCCAGAACCAGGCTGAGCCTCCCCACCTGGTCTGGTAGAGTTTGATCTGTGGGAGCTGGGCTGGTCTAAGCCAGCAGCTTTGAGTGCCCCTCTCTGGTCCACACAAGCCTCCTCCCCACTGCTGTGGTGCCCATGGCTGCTCTCTGTCCCAAGCACACTTGGCTGTTCTGGGTCATGTGGTCTTTGCACAGCCTCCTGTTTCACCCCAGCTGGCACTTTTCTATCCTGTCCTGACTCACTTGGTGGGAGCTGCACTGCTGGACCTGGGACCTCCTCTCCATGGGGTGAATTGCCCTTGCTAAAATCCCACATGCTTCTGTGTCTTCCTCTTGAGTTGCTGGTCACAAATCACATTTTTTTAGCTGCACTGGGGTCCCAACATTGAAGAAAATGACTGAAAAAGTAAAGAAAGCAAGGGCCTGGGCTGGAGGCCCTGCCTCAGTGTTTGCCAGAGACAGTAGCAGTGCCCTTTGTGAGGAGGAGGCTAAAGGGACCAGAGGCTTCTCCCAAATCCAGCCTGTGTGGCTTGAGTGAGCTGCTTCTTTTCAGACCATCAATTTCCGGGGCACTTCCCAGTGTGGGGATTCCCTGGCAGCCCAGTGGGCTGGTGCACTGTTTTATCATGTCCAGGGCTGTGCTTGATTTGATCTACTGGTCTATCATTTCAAATTGATTTGGGCATCAGGAAGTGTGTCCCTCCTTCCTTCCAGTTACCTGTGTTTTAGTTGATTTTTCTCTGAGTTTGTCCAGTGTGGCTCCTCCTCCTTTCAGTCATGTTGACTCTTAGACTCTGCTTTAGGTTTCTGTGGCTCTCTGGGACATTGTCTCTGAGAGCTTCTGTAATGGCACTGGGTTTGGGAATCCCCCATCTGCTCCTCACTCTGTAGGTCCTGGGCTGCAGAATGACTGTGGTGTGGCCCTTCCGTGGCTGGTGCTCTGCTCAGTTTTCCCTAACAGATCTAATGTGTGGACCTGAGCTGCCATTGACAATGGCTTTGATCTAAAGTACACCAGGCTGGTCATCCCACCCTATCCTCTCACTTTAAGAGCTCTTCTGGACCTGTGTGTGAGCCCTTCTGCCCTTTCATCATCATCTGTGCAAGATGTTATGTAGGGATAACTTTTTCAATTGAAAGGAGAAGAGATGGAGCAGAAGAGAAGAAAGGGGAAAATGATTTGTAAAAAGAGAGAACTGAACAAAAATGTAATTAGAGCTTTTTCCAATGGGAAGGGGAACAAAAGTTGGAGGGAGCATGAAGGGTTGGGAGGGAAAGGGACAAAAGAGATGAAGATGGGTTATGGACATGCACCAAATCCCCATGAGAAATGCAATCATTATGTATTTCAAACATGTACTAATAAAATACATAAGTAATTAAAACAAGGAAAACAATGAAAATCATGATGTCTGTGAATAGGGCATTTTTACTCCTTTCTTTGTCCATGACCTCAGAGAGCTATCACTTTGCTGATAGGTGTAGTGAGAAGTCTCAGTCTACTCACTCCACAGGCCTCAAGCACACGTTACACTTAGGTTATGACACCCACACCATCACACACTCATCACCAGGATGCACTCATCCTGAGTGAGGGCACTTGTGCACCTCCTACTGGCATCTCCACCTCTCCTTCCCTCCACCTCTCTTCATTGCTCTTCTCCTTCCATGTGACTTCCACCACATTAGGCCCTTGGACATGTTGGATCATGCAGCAATTGCCTGTCTGTGCCCAGCTTCTTTCACTGAGCATAAGGTTTCCAAGGTTCACCCGGGCTGTTATACAAGTAGGATTTTTGGGGGGTTTATTCCAAATAATTTTGCAGTGTCTGTGAATCACATTTGTTTGTTCATTTGGACACAGAAATTATCACCTCTCTTGGATGCTCTGAATGATACTATAGTAGATGAGTGCAGATAGCAATCAAAAATACTCATTTTTTTCTTTTAACTATGTGCTTAGCAGAATTTCAGAATCCTAAAAGACTTCTTTGTTTACTTTATAAGGAATCTCTGAGATACGTTTCATATTTTCTAAACCCACTGATTATCTCAACAACAAAGTACAAGTGTTCATTTTCCTCCGAATTTTCACCAGCACTTACTATGAGGTCTATGAGGTGGGATCAAAACATGCTGAATGTTGGAATTTCAAAAGTGATTATAACAGTAAAATACATATTCTCATTAATCCCGTCAAAGTACTCTCCTCCATTTGTACACAGTTCCACTTGACCCCGCTATTCCTCTTCTTGGCATATTCCCCAAAGAGTTAAAAGCAACACAACATAATGATATATATATATATATATATATACACACACACACACACACACACAGCCACGTTTAAAGTAGCACAATTTGTTATAGCTAAATCATAGAAACAGCCAAGATGCCCATCATCGGATGAATGGATAACGAAGATGTGTTTTTTTTTAATACAACGGACTACTACTCTGCCATGAGAAAGATAAAATTGACACATTTTTAGGTAATGGATGTACCTTGAGGCCATACTCTTAAGTGAAAAAAGTGGACATACATGTCTATATATTCCAATGTTTCTCTGGTGTGAGAAACCAAAAGCATAAATAAAGACCAAAATGTATTATACATATTGGGAAATAGGAAGAAAGGGTTCAACTGGGAAGGGGAAAAAGGGAAGGGGTAGGGGAAATGAAAGAAGGGGAAAGAAAAAAGGCAATAGAAGGAAAAATTGGAAACAAAGCTTTTGTAAATAAAGAAAGAAAGACTGGTTGAAGGGAGGGGCAGGAATTGGGGGAAAAAGAAGAATCAAGATATATCATGTGCAGGTAAAACTTCCCTATGATGATGAATGTGATCATTATGCACATCTACAGTGTACCAATAAAACTGTTCTAATGAAAGTAACAGAGTTGGTGAGTGCTAAGAAAATGAGCCATTTACACTTCAAGGAAAACTATTCCACCCAAAAATGGAGGAATTTCTTTCATGTGTATAAGTATGACTGCGCCTAGAGGACACTCTGCTATGTGAAATAAACAGGGCACAGGAAGACAAACATGCCATGATTCACTTATATGTGATTTTCACAAAGTTGACTTCATAAACCTACAAAGAAAAATTAATGTTACCAGATTAGTAGAGGGAATTAGATGGGGAGATGGAAAATATTGATGAAGTGTACAAATTTCAATTAAACAGAAAGAATAAGCTTAAGTGATTGTCTTAATTACTTTTCTCATTGCTGAGACAAAATACTCAACCCCCACAATTAAAAGGATAGGTTTATTTTAGCTCACAGTTTGTAGTGGTTTCCATCCATAGTTGGCTGACTCCAAGGCAGAATGGCATGGCAGAGGGGCACCACAGAGGAGAAACACTCCATGGCAGGCAGAAGACAGCAAGCAGTGAGGCAGAAGCCACTCCCTTTTATCACTTCCAGGCTTTTGGATAGTGCCACCCTCAACCAGGGTGAGCTTCCCATTATCCACACCCAGAACCATGCTTAACATATCAGTGGACCAATTTAATGATCACACACTCATAATCGTAGTATAACAATTTAACCACATACCCTAGATCCAGCCATCTCAGAAAAGCTGTACCTATGAGTGCGTGAGTCTGTTGGGGGACATCTAGACACAAGTTATAAGAGTGATCAGTTGCACAGAATGCTGAGATTAATAGCAATGTAATGCATATTAAATGTATGCTAAAAAAGTAGATTTTAAGTGCTTCAAACTGATA
Organism: Heterocephalus glaber; assembly: GCF_000247695.1. The sequence goes on along the minus strand of NW_004624881.1, from coordinate 1,425,944 downwards.
AAACTGATAAAAATATCAAATGATAGAGTTCTTAAATTGCCACATTTAAGTATTTTGTTTGGTAAAACATAAGTAATCACACTCCATCACATAATTAGATACAATTATTTGTCAATGAACAATTGAATTAATTAATAAATGAAATTATTAAAACAAAAAATTCTAGAAATAAAGTTTCCCATAAGAAAATATTTGAGTTTTATGGTTGAAATACTCTAACTTATGATGATACATTAGTTCATAATACACAAAAACAAATAGTAACATGAAATTTTACGAAGCCATCAAGAAAAATACCATCTAAGTAGAAAGACAAAAGGAACCGGGGTGACCTAATTTTATAATTTAACTCTGGAAAATAAAAGTCAATCTACTTGTTCATTCAAAATTCTGGAGGAAAATATACCTGGACAGAAAATCTGAATACAAATTTAAATTGAAATGATTAGGACAAAATAAATTTATGTTTCAACATTCAAAGATTCATAATTATTAACACACTATCTTTGTAAGAGTGACATTTAAAAACGAATTAGAGATTGATTTTTATGTTGAAAACAGCTAGGCAAATGAGCTAGATACAGACATATTTTAAAAAGAAATGTGCCCATGTTAGCTTGGTTGGAGCAAATATTTCTACAAATGCAGAAATCACACTAACTTTGTACCTTACATACAGTTGTGATTGTCACCTAAACCTAGGTAAAGCTGGAGAAGAATAGATATACCCTGCTCAGCAATGAAACACTGAAATTTGAGGTATCTCAGGTATCAGAGGAGGGTGAGGCACATCCAGACCTTCACCAGACATGATCTGGATGACAGGAGGTCCATGGTCCCAAACACCACTTCCTTCTGGCAGGAGGAATAAGTACAGAAATGCAGGGAGCCTGATGCACCTGCTGTTCCAGTGATGGATGGGGCATAAATGGGCACCAGAGACTTGATGCTGAGTTTTTCCCAGAAAAGGCTTCTATGTGAAACAGGTGCAGAATTTGGAACTCAATTTGGTTCTGAGACACAAAAATAATATGTATTTTAATTACTAGGATGCAGATTCAGATCTTCAGAGTCAGAAAAATAAAATGCTTACCATTATGAGTGAATCCATTAATACAGGTTACTTAATGAGAAAAATCTAGCTCACATGGAAGCAGCATCTTCTGCCTTCCAGGTAAATCCCAATAGCAGTCATTGTTCCATCTGTCTCTGTGTTACACTCTGATCCTTGTTCTTCATTACAGCCAAGGTTTGAGAGGATCAACATGATGCATCTTTTCATCCAGAACCCAAAACTTCCAAACTACAGTATTTTGTAGGCCAGTTTTTTTGTGTCCTGGTTTTCATTTAATGTATCAAAAGCATTTTAGAAGATGAAGCAGAAGGGGTTGGCAAGGTTCACAGTGTTGATCACCCCATTGTGTTCTCAGGCCTGAGTTGTCCCCCTGTCTAATCTCCTTGTCACTTATCCCAGTCTGAGTGAAAGAGTGAGTGCAAAGAACACAGTGCAGAGAGCAGGGTCTTCTCACAGGTCCACTCATTGCACTTCCCCAAGTTGCTCAGAACTAGCTCCCATGCTGCCTGACTTTGTTGTCAGCTCAAAGTGATCCCAAATATATTCAAAACAGGTATGGGCCAGACATCTAGTGTTTCAGAAATGGATATAGAATATACGATATATACAAAATAACCAGCAAGGAAAATAATATGTAAATTTTTATTTCATCATAACAAGTACAGACATGAAAATATATAAAAACAAAGAAAATACATAATTCCCATGTTTAGATCATAATGTAAGAACATACAGCAAGTAAGTTAAATCACTTTCAGCTGTATGTTAATATTCATGTTTCAGTCAAAAAAATCCTTGACTGAGAACTCAGAAAATCTGTTGGACATTCTTTGCAGAGCAGCATTTATCTCTCTGTTGCATAGACAGTAGATGATGGGGTTCATGAATGGGGGCATCATGCTATAGAAAATAACAGTGAGCAGATTATGAAGGGATGGTTCATTTGCAATGAGACCTAAGTAAGCTATTGCTACTGAAATGATCAAGAATAGGATAATGGGCAGTTCTGGGATACAGATGAATATGGCTTTGTTTTGGGCTTCCACAGAATGCATCTTAAGAACATTTGAAAATGTTAGTGTATGACATACACATAAAAGAAAAGCAGTAACATAAAACAAATGTTTAGAGCAATGATTACAAATTCTGAAAACTGGACATCTGAAGATGAAATCCTCTGAATTTGAGGTACATCACAGAAATATTGCTGGATCACATTGGCCTTGGTGAAGGGAAGCCTGAACAGAGCCCCTGTGTGGATAATAGAGTACAGCAGACCAGAGGCCCAGGAGCAAGCTGAGGCCTGGGAGCACAGACTCGGGGTGATGATGAGCCCATAGTGCAGAGGGTGGCAAATGGCCACATAGTGGTCATAGGACATGACCACCAGGAGGGCAAATTCTACCCCTGCAAAAAGGACATAGAGGAAAATCTGTATGGCACACTCTGCCAGGGATATGGTTTTTCTGCCTGTCAGGGAATTCACTACAGCTCTGGGAACAACTGTGATGCTCCCAAGGTCTAGAAGGGCCACACTGCTTATAAAATAGTACATGGGAGAGTGCAGGTGTGTGTCTGTCATGATGACAGTGACAGTCACAGATTCCCTGTTAGTGCTCCCAGATAAATCACTAAGAACAGCACACCTTGCAGAACCTGGAGTTCCTGGGAGCCTGTGACATACATGAGGAGAAATTCTGTGAAGATGGTGATATTGTCCATGTCTGCCCACCTGCCATCATCTCTGCGGAGTCAGGGGTTAAGGTGAGCTGATGATGCTACAGGCAAATTGTTGAGGACCCATTAAAACTACAGCATGCCTTCTAATCAGGAAATCAGGATACAGTAAATGGATAAAATAAAGTACCCTGAAATCCAAGGGATGTTTGTATTTCTCTTTCCTTTGCCAAAGTGCTGATAGATATCCTGTTAGATTGCTTCTACATGCATTGTCTGAGAATGACACCAACCTGGTCACGTGACACCAGTCTCCCCCTTCATGTACTTCCAAGAGGTGTGTTTGTGTGTGAGGATTTTCGTTCCCTCTTTGCATCATTTATGACATTTGATTCAGGTCATAGAAATTCTCTTTTCCTGTTAGCAGTGTGTAGAGTGTTCTCTTCTTGTGCTTTCTTGTCTGCATTTTTTAACTTAGAACAAGCAAATAAACTTATTATAGTATGCCTCTGAAATGCAACCTTCTGCTATGCATGGATTCTAATATGCATTTACATGTCAATTGTTTCTCCTGACCTTCCCTCTACCTGCTTTCAAAATTTGACTAAAATCTCCTCCTTCTATAATCAGTATTATAAATTTAATTTACTTATTCATGATTGTATTGAAGCATTCCAAATCATAAGCAACTATTTAGAGATTATCTTTTCGGTACTAAAATTAGCTATGTAGAGATTTAATCTCAGTATTATTTATTTTCATTGCTGAGAAACAAAATTGAAATATGATATATAAATGATTAGCATCCATATATTTTAATACTATATATGTAATTTGAAATTACAGAAATATTTATAATTTTCTTTGCTTTCCATGCATGATAATAATTATTTGCTTAGTCATACATTTATGTGGATTTCCAGTTATTACAGAATATTTTATATGAATTGATTTATCTGAATAACATATGCTTACTTTTATTTGTTTCATTTCTCTAAATGAGGAGCAAATCTTTTGAGCACAGAAATTTACTCTCAAATTTAGCACTAACTGATCAAGTTGTTACTATTAACATCCAGTAGATTACTCCTGCAAACCACACTTCTACTTATTTTTACTTTCCTTTATCAAAATAACAGATATGAGCCACAAAAGTCTTTCTCCCATTGTCCATCTTTTCTTCTTACGTATAATAAATGCTACATTCATTTCTATTCTTCACAGTCATTTTTTTGTTTTAGTTTTGTACCAGGGATTGAACTTGAGTCCTTGTGCTTGTGAGGCATGCAATGGAATCATTGAGCTAAATCTCTAGTCTCTCTTCACAATCATTGTGATCCAGCGGAGCAGAGGAAATCCAAGAATTGTTCCATCTAAATCTTCTTCATTTTCTCAGTAGTATTTTGATATTATTGAGCTCACAATTTAAAATGTGGACAACAGAATTATTGTAAATACAAATTCTCCAGAAATTACTAAATGAGTGGTAGAAACTCATAGACTGAAAGTTAAAGGGTGGAAAACAATACTCCATGTGACAGGAACCCCCCAAAAAGCAGGAGTAGCTATCCTCTTTGCATATCAAGTGGATTTCAAACCAACACTCATTAAGAGAGACAAAGAAGGACACTACATCCTTGTAAAGGGAAGAATCCAAGAGGAAGAGATGACAATCATAAATATCTATACAC
>NW_004624881.1:1379922-1421336 GCF_000247695.1 Heterocephalus glaber | reverse complement strand
TGAAAAAATGAACTTAACAGATGTTTCCAGAGTGTCCCACCCCACATAATCAGAATTCACATTCTTCTCAGCTGCACAGGGGTTTTTATCCAAAATAGACCACATGCTCGTCCATAGAACATGTTTAAGAAAGTACAAAGGAATTGAAGTTATCCCCTGTATGATATCAGACCACAGTGTGATGAAATTGGAGATCCATAGCAAAAGAAACTGGAAAAACCTCATAAACATGTGGAAACTGAACAACACACTTCTGATATAACCAATGGGTCACAGAGGAAGTTAAAGAAGAAATCAGACATTTCCTTCAATTAAATGACAATGACAATACTACATATCAGAGTCTATGGGACACAGTGGAAGCAGTCTTATGAGAGAAATTCATAGCAGTGAATACACATATTAGGAAAACAGAGCAAGCCCAATTAAACAACCTGATGTTGAACCTCAAGCTTCTAGAAAAAGAAGAGCAGGACAAACCCAAAACTCATACAAGGGAGGATATTAATATATCTAAATAATTAACATTATTATATACTTTAAAAATACAGCTATTGTTAAAAACTGCCCATAATTACAATAGTATACATTTCAACATTGTTTGCTAATTTAAAGACTATTTGTGGTTTGATTTGGATGAAATACCCTATAAATTTCATCTGCTTATATATTTCTTTGTTAGCCTACTAACTCTAGGGCAAGAAAATAGTGAATTTGCATGGACTAATGCTGGCTTCCAAGTTAATAACCATTTCTGTCTTTGACCTGGAGCAAACATAAAAAAAGATCTTTGGAGAGCATTTGAGAACTAATTGCCTAAAATTAACTCTACAATTTGAAACACTTTGTCTATTCTATAAGCACGCAAAGATAATAAGAAACCATCACTGGCTTAAGACTTTAAATTATTTAATAGGTTCTTGTATATGATATATGCAGTTCTAATGTTAGTAGAAATTCATGTATTAATATGTAAAAACTTACCTGAGCCATGAAGTAATGAGTCAGACTTCACTACAGGAATATCACTTTTCCACATTAGGGAACTTGATGAGATTTTTGCTCCTGTTTCTCTCTTCAGTGAGTAAATGCAAACTGACTTCTCAGTGAGACTCTCAGTGTGGACTGTACTTGCAGCCCTGCTTCTGAAATACCTGTGAGCCTGGTGAGTCTTCACCAAGCACATGTGGGGGTCACACTTCTGATGAGCTCTGCAGACCTGGTGATCCCAGCTCCAAGGAGCCCATTTCTTCCAGCATCTAATAGGAGTGCATTCTTGGCCACTACATTGAGACTAATTAAATTTCCAACAGAGAGTTCTTAAGGACTAAATTTTGTGTGATACAGAATTATTAAATATGGAACCATTAAAATAGTTCATACATTGCTGGACAGTCAATGTATTTTCAAGTTCATATCTGATTATAAAATTGATTATTTGGATTTACTACAGAATATCCATTGATAAGTGTGCTACATTTGGGAGAGAGGCATCTCTGTGTGAGTTGGTATTTTTCAGATGACCAATACTTGATGTTACAAAATCATGCATGAATCATAAGGAAGTCTAAAAAAATTTAAATTGCACCTTGAAAATTCATTAATTTGACTTAGATTCCACATTTCATTTATTCTTCAATAAATCCATGTCAGGAGCAATGCTACATAATTTTAGGGAAAAATCATTTGATTAGGCCTAGTTCTCCTGCCTACAGGCCAGCTATGGCATTCAGAGACATAATTCCATTTTGCCTCCCAGTCACAACTGAGACCTCAATGATCTGGGTGATGCAGTGATGCTCCAGGACCGGATTACAGCAGCTGAAGACATCCTGGGAGGAACAAAATCTTCAACTACTCAGTTCCTCATTGTTCTTGGATTGTTACACTTTGTTTATGATGATGTACTGAACTCTCTGCAAGTCATTTGTTACATTTGTTTCTCTGATGTACTGAATAAAAGGTGCAGTAAACTGGGGGCTTTTGCCTTTGGTGCCCAGAGCAGCACTGATCAGACCCAAAGCTCAGCTTCTTCTCCAAGTCTCAGTTTTTTCCACCTTTATTGTATAATAAGTTAATTCACCTTGTGCTGCCATAGCTTGCAGGAGACTAGAACTTACTGCAGAGGTTCTAGTAAAGTCCCCTTTCCCTGTTCCCTAGAAATCACAAGCATTTTTGTGTTACTATGTAATAAATGACAAATATCAGTATTATATGAAAGTGTGATTGAAATACTCCTCCCTTTCTAATCATACATCAATGCAAGACAATATTTTTCTTTTTAGTCAACCAAACACAATACTGCAACAGGATAAATAAAGAGATATGGGATTTCACTTGCCTTTCCTGAGCCAGACAACCAATATAATTTCAAATATATAAATGTTTTTCCCTTCTCACTAATTTTAGTTTTGACATACAATGCATTTTCCATAAAAATCTGGCTGCTGGATTATGTTATAAAATTTCTTATATTTGTTAAATGTCATTGGATACATTTAAGTTTTGTTCATTTAAATGTGTGCAAATGTTGCCTGAAAAAACCCTGCTCTAATAATAACTTTCTGTTATTGTTCCTACTCTCTCCTATGCCTTTGGTCTTTTTCTTAATTTTATTGGTAATATTTGATATACATAATAATCACATTCATCATAGGGAATTTTTACTTGTAAATGATATATATATTGATTCCTTTTTTTCCATTCCACTCCCCTTCTAAAACTTCTCTTCCCTGCCTTATTTACAAAGCTTTGTTTCCATTTTATCTTTCTGTTTTCATTTTTTTTCTTTTCCCTTCCTTCCTTTCCCGTTCCCCTCCCTCTTTTCCCCTTCCCCTTCCTAGTTCCTCTTACCTTTTGAACAGTTTCTCTCCATTTTATAATATCTATTATACAGTTTGGTCCTTATTTATACTTTCAGTTGCTCACACCACAGACAGTGCAATACATGTGTGTCCAATTTATTTCACTTGAGAGTATGATCTCAAGGCCCATCCATTTACCTAGAAATGTCTCAAGTTTATCTTTATGGCTGAGTAATACTCCACTGTATAAAAGAACCACATCTTTTTTATCCATTGATCTATTGATGGGTATTTGCATTGTTTCCACGATTCAGCTATTAATACTGTGCACATAGGTGCACATCTGTTGTATGATGCTTTTAACTCCTTTGGAAAGATACTCAGACCTCTAATCTTAGTTTTTTTATGGATCTCCACACTTATTTGCATAGTGGTTGCACCAGTCTGCACTCTGACCAACAATGAAGAAAGATTTCTTTTTCCCCACATCCACTCCAGCATTTGTTATTGGTTGATATCTTTTTTTTTTTTTGGTTGACTTCTTGATAGCAGCCATTCTTTCTGGAATGAGATGGAATCTCAGCCTTGTTTTAATTTGGATCTCTCATTGATGGTGAGGATCAATAGAACAGATTAGAAGATTCATAAATAATCCCAAACACATTCACCCCCTTTATCATTCACAAAGTGGCCAAACACTTTCACTGGAATAAAGGCACCTCTTTAATAAATGGAAAAGTTGACTTTCCCCATGCTGAAGACCAAAACTAGATCCATGTCTCTCACCATGAATTAAAATAAAAATGGATCAAACATCTAAATATTCAAACAGAAACATGAAATCTGCTGGAATAGAGAATAGGTAGAAATCTTGAATGCATGGGTATAGACAAAGACTTAACAAAAATCTTATCACATGGAAAATGCAAAAACTCAACAACTGGAATCTCCTCTTATTAATATGCTTTACACAGCAAAATAAATCATCAACAGAGTGAAGAGACAATCCACAATGTGGGAAAAATTTTTAGCCAGTTGTCCCTGAAATAAAGGATAAATATCTAGAACATATAAAGAACTCAAAACATTAGACACCCCCCTCAATTTAAAGACTCTATTCAAAAATGGGCATCTGAGATGAATATATAATTCTGAGATAAAGAAGTACAAACAGCAAATAAACACATGAAAAAAAGGGTTTGATCTTTTTTAGACCCACATTCAAATGAAATCACGTGGATTTTCTTCCTGTGCCTGGGCTATGCACTTTGCATGATATCCTCCAGTTTATCCACAGTGTCACAAGACAGGATTTCCTTCTTCTCTGGGCTGAATAACATTCTGTGCTGTGTTCACACTACACTGTCTTTCTTCATCAATGGTGGACACAGAACTTGATGCGCATCATGTCTTCGCTGTTGTTAGCAACATGGCAAAGAATGCAGCAGTGCACTGCATTCAGTGTGCTGATTCCAGCTCACTATACTAACACCCAGAAGTGGGGTTACTGGGTCACTGGATAAGTCTGAGTTTGGTTTCCTGGGGAGTTTTCATATTGTCTTCTGCTATGTCTGTTAATTTATGTTGTCATCAGTAGTACACAGGAGCTTTCCTTTCTCTACAGTCTTGATGATACACATCCTTTTTCTCTTTGATAGTATAGGTTTCCCAATTCCATTTCCTGATGAGACTGTTCTTCATTATGTATTCTTGGTTCTTTCATGAGCATCAGTTGATCTAAGTACATTCTTTCTTCTTGGGACTTTTCCTCTGTTGGTGCATGTGTCTCTGTGTCAGCACCATGCTGTGATTACTCTCTCTGTAATACAAAATTTATCACTTCTAACAGATAAAATTTTCAGGTTTTCTTTACATAATTGTAAGACCATGTAATCAGAAAGCAAAGAGAGTTTTACTTTTTATCAGTCGATGCTTACTAGAGAAGTATATTTAATGCAAGATATAAAAATACATAAGAATTTACAGGATTGGCTCACAATTTCCTCCCACAGTCAAGTGTGGAAGAGTGTAAAAGGGCTGCTGTCTGCATAATGGAGATCCAAAGGATCCAGTCAAAGGCCTGGAGGTCACTGTAGTGTCCAGTGCAAGTCCCTATCAGGAGGGTGAAATGTGTGTGCTGGAAGGCAGAGATGATATCTAAGGTGAAGTTGAAGATTGAATTCCCTTTTATTTCATTCAGACATCAAGCCTTATTGCCTGGTACCTCTACACCCAGGGTGGGTCTTCTGTATCCAGTAAATAATTTTAGCTACATGCAGAAATAGGCTGATCCAATTAGTTAGGACTTTCTTACTCAAGTTGACACAATCAGTTAACTATCACACACTTTTATTAAGTTTATCAGTACATGTTAGGTATGCAATATGAGGACATTCATCATTGTGAATTTGTACCTTTACAAGATATATCTTGGTTCTTACTTTTCCCCATTCTTCTGCCCTCTCTCTCACACACTATTTTTCTTAATTTTATTTGTATGCCTTTATTCCTTTTGCCTAATTGTTCTGGTAGAATTTCCAGAATTATGTTGACTAGAAATGGAGTTTTATCATGAATCAGTTCTGGAACTCCCCTTTCCAGAGTGTCTTTATGAGGTCTTCCCAAAATATGGTGACTGCTGTTCCCAAGTGTCATCCAGTAAAAATGCAAGCTTATAAGAACATGACAGTGTGCAATATTCATGTCCTGTAGTCTACTTCCTCATATTATCCTAATTCCCAGTGAAACCTCCTAAACCTGGTCTTTACTGTCCACATTCTCACCAGCATTCTGATCCTCTGAACTTTGACAAGAATCACTATCGAGCTCTGTTTACAGCCTTCTAGGGTTTCCCTAGCCTGCATCTTCAAATCTTTCTAAACTCCATCAATCCAATTCTAAACTTTATGGTCAGGCATAGTCACAGAAAGGACTCCACTCACAGTCACTGTTTCTTGTAAAGTCCTGTCTCTGGGACAAAAGCTATGACACCCATAATTTAAAAGAACAGAGGTTTAATTTGGCTGTTGGTTTTAGAGGATTCATTCCTTGATCAGCTGGTTTTAGGGAAGGAACATCATAGCAAATGACTGCGACAAAGCCAGAATATATAGCACGGAAATAGCTTCAGGGAGGAAGGAACCAAGGACCATATATGAACTGTAAGGGCACGTGGCTAAGACCCAGCCAGATACACAAAAGTGAGATTAACTAATCACACAGGTGGCTCTCATCCAAGTCAAATTCACACTTAAGCTTAATGACACTCAGTTTCTCACGTTGGAAAGATTGTCCAAGTATGTGAGCATTGGTACCACTTTCTATCCCCATTAAAATTTACATATTTTGTCCTAGTTTGGAATTTACAATTGACAATGTCAAATTAGTTGGATAATTCTTCATATTCTTATTTTCATTTTTATTATAGACATAGTGAGACCACCTGACATGTAACAGATGGCTGTATATGAAGATGCAGCACACTAGGGTGACACAGCAGACAAAGTAGACAATTAGAATGTCTAGAGTGAAGGTCATAATTAGATAACTCAGCGAACTCAGCAAGAGCATCATGAATCAACCAAGCAAATGGAAATACACCCTAAATGAGCCAGAAAAAAGGAGTTGTATTGTTGACAAAAGTAGCTAAGGTATTGATTTCTTTCAGCAGGGATTCAACCACACTAGATGTATTCATCCAACTACAGTAGAAGGTGTTCACTACCACTTTATTCTGCCCTGTTCGTCCAACAGCCCCCCCAAAATCCTGTTCTCTAAAACAAATTTAGCAAGAGAATTGAAGTTTTCTGGTCAACTTTAGGGTCTGCAATAAGTTGTTAGGCTGTAAGAGCCAATATTTGAGATAGATTTCTTATTATAAGTTCATTTATATTTATGCAAAGCCAGCTTAGGAGCGTTTTGCATTAAGTTGCCCATTTTGATGGGTTTATATCTGAGGACAAATTCTTCTTCATGCTCTAGTGCAATTTAAGTGTTATAGACTAATGTTTAATTTCAATTAGTTATAGAGTGAAAATAGGACTAATCAAATCTCTTTCCACTCATTGCAATATGAACTTTCCCACATGTATGGTGGATCGTTAAATCCTTCATATTTCAAATGTATCCTGGGGATGCTTACACTATTGGTTTCCACCATTAGAAGAGGTAACACAGATTGACCCTCTTTTCATTTTCTCAGTCATGCATTGAATTTATTTGGCCACAATTTTAAAATGTGAACAACAGTGTGAGTGAGACAGTTTATTTGCCACAAATTATTAAATGGGTGAAATACCACACTTTATCTAAATAAGCAGCATTATCATTTTGATACTGTATAAATTCCAGTTATCATCAAATTGAGCATAATAGTGACCACACTAGATCTCTCAACCTTTATTATTTTGCTAATTAAAAGGCTATGTTTAAAAACTGGTTTGATTTCCATGAAATGCTGTCATAAATTTCATCTGCTTATAGATTTGTTGATTTGTTCATTACCCTTTTAATTCCATGTCAAGTCATTATTAAAATGGCCTGTTTCCCTGTTCCATGGCAATTTCCAACCACTATAATTCCCATCTTCTGACTTGGACCTTAAATGAAACATGGCTCCTCCTGGACCATTTGAAAAACTAATTGCTCAAGATAAAGTATAGAGATACTCTTAAGTGAAAAAAAAAAACAGGACACACGTGTAAATACCAAATAGTTTCTCTAGTGTGAGAAACTAAGAGTGTAAATAATGACTAAAGGGTATAACAGATAATGTGCAATAGGGAGAAAAAGGGCAAAGGGGAGGGGGAAGTGGGAGGGGTAGGGGAAAGGAAAGAAGGGAATAGAATTAATATGAGAAAATTAAAAACAGAAAACAAAGTCTTTGTAAATGTGGAGGGATGGAGGGGTTGAAGGGAGGGCAGGGAAAGGGAGAAAAATAAGAACCAAGAAAATATCTAAAGGTGCATATCTCCAATGATGAATGTCATTATATTGTACACCTAAAATGTATCAATGAAAGGATATACAAAAAAAGATAAACTGTAGAATCTGGAACAAGCTATTTTATAGTACACATATATCATATGTAGCTGAAATAATTATATTAGCTTAAAATTTTGAAGTATTTCATAGATACTTCTACGTGTCTTACACATTACTAATGTTAACAGAAATACAGAAATTAACCCATAGAAAATTACCTGAGCAATAGAGTAATGAGTCCAACCTCACAATCCTGCGTGTTGTTTGTGTTCAGTGTTAAGACACTAAATGAGATCCTTGCTAAATTCAACACATCACTGAAAAAATGAAAAGGAGGAGCAATCTGTGTTTCCTCTTCTGCACAGGGCCAGGATGTGCTGTGCAAAATTAAATTGTAAGGTGAATTGATCTCAAGGAAGCTTGAGAATTTGCACTGAGAGGAAGTACATGTAATAAGAAGAGATGGAGAATGAGACTAAGAGGTCTGAGGACCCCTATCTGTCAATTTGACAAAGGAAATAAAATCATCATAGTGTGGTCTGCATCTGTGATCCACACCATGTCATGAGTAGCAGTTTCATCCATTAATTTGGTTTTGATAGTGACATTCTGTGCTCAAATGATTGTCTTTTTATAACAAATAAGTCTAAAAGAAGAAACCACATGTAAGTCAAAGAATTACCAGACAAAACAATTACTATTAGATGTTTTTGTAAAATACTCAAAGCCATGTTAATGTACCACTGTAAGCAAATAATAATTTTTATACACATAAAAAGCAGGAAAATGGCAAATTTTTTAATGACATAGTAATTATCTACAAAGTATTACAAATGCCAATGAAAATATTTTCAATATTATAATACCTCAATTCTGTTTTTTTTTACCAATGAAAATTAGAGAAAACAAGAGTAGAACTCTCGATGTGATTAATTGAAATACTGAAAAGAAAATTAGTAAGCAGTTTTTTAATATCAGAATTCTTCAAAACAAGCAAAGGAAAATTAATTAACTTTAAAATAATTTTAGAATAATGAAATTTTAGAAAAACCCCGAAATCAACACAAGGGACATCTGCAGAGAAAGTTGTCACTCCATTAAATATTAGAATCCATGTCCAGCTGATGTTTGCATCTTGGAGGAGTATTTCAAAGTTTTTAAATAAAATATGCAGGCAAGGAGGTATCAGAATAAAATAGGAAATGCACTGCCAATAGGAAAATAGAACTTCTACATCCTAAATGATATCACACTTGCATAGTTAACAGTGCAAAGAGGGAAGGAAAGGGCTCACACACTGGTCTTGAAGAGCATCTGAAGCAAGAGAAAGGTGCACCATGACCATCCTGGTGTCCTTTGTATCAAAGTCATTGTCAAAGGAGGTTTAGTTTCATTCATTAGATCTGTTAGGGGAGAACTGAGGAGAACATCAGAAACAGAAGGGCCACATTACAGTCATTCTCCAGCCTAGGACCGACAGAATGCAGAACAGATGAGGGATTTCCTAACCCAAGGGCTGACAGAGAAGCTCTCATAGAGTAGGTGTGAGATCACCACACAAAACTTCAGCAAATGGGAAAAATATTTCAGGTCTCCAAGTAAAATTAGAAAAGTCATTTTAAACAAATGCAAAAAATGAGAGATCAAATTTGATTTCATTTTAAATACTGAATTGGTTAATTCTCTCCTGATATGAGTATAGAAACTAAAAGCATGTCACCAGTTTGGGGAAAAAATCAAAACAGAAATATGTAAATTCACTAGATTTCAATATGCTTTATTTTATCCATTTATTGTCTCCTGAGTTCCTGATGAGAAGCCACACTACAGGCCTAATTGGTGCTCAGCATTTGTTTGGTTCATCCACTGATCATTTTAATCCCTGACTCTGCAGAGACCAAGGCAGGTGGGCAGACATGGACAACCTCATCATCTTCACAGAATTTCTCCTCGTGGATGTTATGTGCTCTTGGGAGCTCCAGGTTCTGCAAGGTGTGCTGTTCTTAGTGATTTGTCTGGGAGCATTAATGGAATCGTATGACAGTCACTGTCATCATGACAGATGCATGTCTGCACTCTCCCATACACATTTTCATAAGCAAAATGGCCCTCCTAGACCACAGCAGCATCTCAGTTATTGTTCCCAGAGCCATAGTGAATTTCATGACAGGCTGTAAGACCATATCCCTAGAAGAGTGTGCTGCACAGATGTTCTTATTTATACTTTTTGGAGCTGTGGCATTTGGATTCCTAGAGGTCATCATGTCCAATGACCCCTACATGGCCATTTACCACCCTCTGCACTACTGGCTCACCATCACCCTGAGTCTGTGCTCCCAGGCTGCAGGTGGGTCCTAGGCCTCTGGTCTGGTCTACTTTGCTAGCCACACAGGTGCTCTGTTTAGGCTTCCCTTCACCAAGACCAATGTGATCCAGCAGTATTTCTGTGATACTTCTGAAATGCTGAGAATATCATCATCAGATGTCCAGTATTATGAATTTACATTGGTTATTGTGTATATTTGCTTTGTCATAGTATGTGTAGCCTTTATATTTATGTCATACATTGATATCTTTTCCACTGTGCATAAGATGCATTCCCTGGAAGCCTATAACAAAACCATGCCAACCTGAATCCTGCAGCTGGCCATTCTCCTGCTGTTCCTCATCTCTGGAGCTGTGGCTGTCTTAGATCTCACTGCAAAGAAACCATCCATTAAGAATCTGCTGACTAGAGGAGAACTTGAAACTGACATATGTGCAGAGACAGGAAGCTGTACAATCTCATCATGAGGAGAGGAAAAGAGGAGAGAAGGAGCAAATCACAAATGAAGAAGATCCTGAGAAACAACACAGGCTGGAGGAAGCTGCTTTGAGGTGTGAGCAAAAGAAGCTGGAGAAGAAACAAATGAAAATGAAACAAATGAAAGTGAAAGCCAGGTAAAGAAATCCCAGAGATCTGAGTCCTAATGCCACCAGTAAGCTCTGAGTTTATGGAAAACACAAAACCTGAGTTCATCTCATCATAAATTTCAAACACTCTTGGCAATTGCAAAATCATATTTCATCATCTATTCTGCTGTTGGTTTGAAGTTTTACAGACATTGTAGATACATTGAAAGGGCTCTCTTTCTGTATTTTTCTTCTAGATAACAAGTTATTTTGATTATTATAAAAGTGATATATAAAATGTGTAGTTTTAAAATATTTTAATTTGTAACATGAATCAACAGTGCTTTTAGTACTTCAATGTTTGAAAAATATGAAATTTATGGGTAGATAATTAGGTACTTATTTTTTGTTTAAACTAGGCAGTTGGAACAGCTATGAAATTTGATTCTTAAACCAAGATTCCACAAATAATTATTGGAAATGCACAATAAACATTGCTTGGTGTTTCAAAAAAAAAGAATCTGCTGACTGCCATGTTCTACACCATGGTGCCCCCATTCATGAACCCCATCATCTACTTTCTAAGCAACAGGGAGATCAATGCTGCTCTGTGAAGAATGTTCAACAAATATTCTCCGTTCACATTCAAGGGTTTACTTGACTAAAACATGAATACAAAATTGTCAGCTGACAGTGATTTAATTTGTTTACTTCATTTTCATACATTAGAATCTATACCTGTGAATTATCTACTTTAGTTTTCTTTATATATTTTCTTGTCTGTTCTTGTTATGGTGAAGTACTTACTTTCCTTTCTGGGTATTTTTTATATGTTGTATATTTTATGACAATTTCCTGAAACACTAGATGTCTGGCCCACATATGTTTTGAAAATCTTTGTGATCACTTTGAATGAAGAACAAAGCCAGGCACCATAAGGAGAAGGGCAAGCATTACTCTTTTTTTTCCCACCGGGGATTGAACTTGGGTCCTTGTTCTTGTGCAGCAGGTGGTGAAACCACTAAGCTAAATACCCAGCCCTCCAAGAATTACTCTTAACAGTTATATGTTCCACTTTAACAGTCACCTGTGCTGCTGAGAGAACCTCAGGTGCTGGATCTGACCAACTTGGAGAAGCACACTGAGTGGTCCTGTGAGAAGACCCTGCTATCTTCACTGTGCTCTTTGCACTTGGTCTTCCACTCTGGCCAGGATAAGTAACAAGGAGATTAGACAGGGGGACAACACAGGTCTGAGGACACAATGGGTTGATCAACAGTGAGACCATTGCCAAGCCTTTTTGCTTCATCTAAAATGCTTTTGATACATTCAATGAAAATTCAGATACAAAACAATTGACCCTCAAAATAATGTAGTTAGGAAGCTTTTGGGTTCTCCATTTGCTCTGGATGAAAAGATGCATCATGTTGATCCACTCTAACCTTGGCTGTAATGAAGAACAGGAATCAGAGTGTAACATGGAGACAGATGGGACAATGGCTGCTATTGGGATTTACCTGAAAAACAGCAGATGATGCTTCATGTGACCTAAGTTTTTCTCATCATTTAGTGTGTACAAATGGATTTACTCATAATAGAAAGTATTTTATTTTTCTGACTATGAAGATCTGTATCTGCATCTAGTGATTCAAATACAGAACAGAATCCTAAATGCTAAAGCCACTTCATCCAGAAGCCCTGTCTAGGTAAAGCTCAGCACTAAGGTGCTAGTGCCCATTTAGCCCCATTCCAGCCCTGGAATAACAGGAGCATCAGGCTCCCATCATTTCCATACTTATTGCTCCTGGAAGAAGCAAGTAGTGTTTGGCCCCATGGACCTCCTGTCATCCAGACCTCATGTCCTGGTGAAGGTCTGGACATGGCTCACCCTCCTCTGAGACCTGAGATACCTCAACTTTCAATATTTCATTACTGTGGAGGCTACAACTGTTCTTCTCCATCATTATTTAGGTATAGGTTACAGTTAAAATTATATTTATGTAAGTTGCAAATCTTAATGTGATTTCTGTTTTTGTAGAAATGTAAGCCCCATCTAAGCTAATAAACATACTCACGTTTCTTTTCAAAATATGTCTGTGTCTATGTTATTTCCATAGCTATTTATAAGGAAAAAAACACTCTCTACTTCAATTTAAGTTGCACTGTTTTAAAGGCACGGTGTTAACACTTCTGAATCTATGAATGTTGGAACATAAATTTCTTTTTCCCTAATAATTTCTACATAAAATTCTACTCAGATTTTCTGTCCAGGTTTATTATCCTCCAGATTATTGAATGAAGTAGATTGACGTTTAATTTCCAGATTTAAATTATAGATTATGTCACACTTGTTCTGCTTTTTCCCTTTCAACCTAGAACATATTATTTTTATTAGTGCCTTCATAAAATTCCATATTAGCATTTCTCTTTGTGCATTTTGAAATAATGTATTGTCATGAGTTAGACTGTTTTAATCATAAAACTTAAGTATGTTTTCTGGGAAATTTTTTATTTCTAATTTTTTTGTTTTTAATAATTTAATGTATTAAATCATTCATTGACAAATAACGTTCATGTCTTATTCTGGGATGCAGTGTGATTATGTTTCACAAAATAGAATATTGAATGAGGCAAATTAAAAATCTATCATTCACTATTCTTACCAGTTCTGGGTGTGAAACAATTAAAATCTACTTTTTTCAGCACATGAGCAATATGCAATGCATTACTATTATAGTCCCCATTCTTTGCAACTGATCAGTCTTATGGCTTCTATCTAGATGTCCTCCCAAATCCTCATGCACTCAGAGGTAGGGCTTTTCCAGGGTGGCTAGATCTAGGGTATGTGATGCTTGACAACATTGTGTGATGGTAAAATTAAGGGCAGGTCATCACTTAATTTGTCCACTGATTGGTAAAGAATGGTTCTGGGTGTGGATAATGGAAAGGCCCCCTCTGAGTGTGGGTAGCACCATCCAGGTGTAGTTTGGTCTATTATGATGGGAAAGGCCAAGTAGAAGCCATTAGTGTTGTCTCTACCTGGGAAAATAGAAAAAAAGTTGCAACCCCTGGAACAACTGTGGATTAATGTCACCAGAAAGACTTGAAAGCTCCATGGCTGGTAATTGTCATCACATCCTCACTTCACTCTCCTATTTGACCTGTGTAGAAGACAGGTGATCTCAGAAGATGATGGTGGGTTTATAAGATTAATTAAAGGCTGATTTAAACTGCAGCTGCTCTACCAGATGTGGTTTCCTTAGTTGAGCAGATTAACACATCTGAGGGTACTTGGTATGCAGCTATTAATTTGGTAAAGCCTTTTTCTCCAGACCTGTCCACAGAGCCCACCAGAAGCAACTTTCTTTCATCTGGCAAAGCCAGCAATACACCTTCACTACTGTGCCTCAGAGGTATATCCACTCTCTGGACCTGTGTCACACTTAGTTCACAGGGAGCTTGACCATCTTTCTCTTTCACAAAGGAGCGCACTGGTCTATTACATCGGTGACATTATGCAGATTGGACTGAGTGAGCAAGGGTAAAGGCCACTCTGAAGTGAAACTTGAAAATATTGATAATTTATTTTATATAAAAACAAACTATATACAAAGATAGGGGAGAAACTAGCAGATCATATAAAAACCTTGAATAAATTCTTTCACACATATTAAAATATTCTCATGCATGAACAAAATCATGTAAGTTATGAAAAAAGGGCAATAGACTTCATAGGCTCTTCACAAAAGAGAAACTTGAAATGATGGGTAGATCAAAGAAAAGCTCATCAATCCGAATAGAAATCACAAGAATACATATTAAAATCATTCTTAGGAGAAGTAGATAGTCAATGGATTTGCAAATATTAAAAATCCAAAACACTAAATTTTGTGTAAATCTGAAGCTTCACTATGGGAAGGACTCTACAGTGGTATAGCTATTTTGAAATATAAATTCTGGTGTATTTTAAAGTTTGCATCCTTATTGGTTCATAAATTCTACCTTTTGGCATAGACCCTAATTTTTGCATTTAAGAATAAGGACATAGATACAGAATCATTCACAACAGCCCTAACCTGGAAACAGCAAACATACATAAAAGTCAACAAATGGGTTTGCCAGTACTAGTGTATGCATCCAGTGGAGTGTCATATACTAAGGATAATGTACAAACTATTTCTATATGAGATAGTGTGATAGGTACTACAACTGTAATATTTAGCTAAAGAAGCAAATGCCAAAATTTTGTTTTCTTTTATCTTGCATGTTTTTCTTTAGTTTTTTTATTAGTACATGTTTGCAGTATACAGTGATCACATTCATCATGGGAATCTCCACCTGTACATGACACATCTTACTTCTTTTTTGGTCCCTTTTTTCTCCACTCCCTCCAATCCTTCTTCTACTCCCCATCTACAAAATCTCTAGCTCCATTTCTTTTTGCTTCATTTCTTTTGTTCTTTAAATCCCTTTTCTCTTCCTTTCCTTCCCCAAGCCCATTTCTTGCTCTTCTTCCATTTGAACAAGTTTTTACTAATACCTGTCCTCCAGAAAATGTAAAGACATCAAGTACAAGGGAAGTCCAATTTAAAAGGTATAAAAAGAAAAAAAAATTACCTATGCTGTAATATATACATATATGGTAGGACTATGAAAAAAGACAGAGGAGACCAGTCTGTAGTGGCTCTCATCATGCCTTTCCATCCATTTAGGCCTGGATGGTGGCAGCCATGTGCCCTGGGACTGGGCATCACCCCACAGAGCCCTGAGTGCTGCTGGTCTCCAGAGGCTGGGGTACAGGAACCATCAGTGCTGCCTTGCAGGGGGCTGCAGAGCCTGAACTGTGCTGCAGCCTCCCTGTAATCCAGGGGCAAAAGAGAAGGGGATGGTGTCTGGGTTTGTGGGGCTGATAACTTGTGCTGCAGGTGAGAAAAATGAGCATCTTTTCCTCACCTAGACAGCTTCATGAAAAAAAAGAGGGATCAACAAAAGCATAACAAATTCATTAATGTAGTTTTTGTGGCACTGGAGGCTTCAGAAAGAAACTCCTAAGATCCAGGGGATCTTTGTGTTTTCATAATGGTCATGCAGGAGTCTGATTGGAAGATCCTGGAGTGTAATCTCATGGTAATGACATAGGGGAGGGGAACTGGGCAAGGCTGTGTCTGTCCTGGCCTGTTTGTGACATCTCTTCCCTTTGTTAGCAGGGCAGGGCCCTTCTAGAATGAGGGTCTTAGGACCTCCTGTCAGAGGGAGGGTAGGGAAATCTTCCATGGCAACTATCAAGGAGGAAAGAGGAAGAAGGTAAGGGATGCCTTTTCTGCTTCTGTGGTTTTCTCAATTTCTTTCAGCTTAAAACATACAGGAAAAATATTCAGTTCACCACAGTCCAATATTCAGGGGTGTCACATTCTGAGCTCTGAGAATTGGATTTCAAAACTTTCATGCTCATGTACATATTCATCATAGACTAAACTAGTTGAAGCATTTAAATGACATAATCAACTCTGTCAAACAAAAGTGTCCTTATAAGTCAGTGTCTGAACAGCCATAGCAGCTTACCTGTCACTGGGTGGGCCTGTGACAGGAGAGCAACTGGGGAGATGGGAAGTGGTCTAGGAATGGCAGGCAAAGGGGTGCAAAAGGGAAGTAAAAAGTATGAAGATGAGATATGTACAGGAACAGAATCCCAGTGGAGAAAGTACTCCTAATAAAATAAATACAAAGAGAGGAGATGGGAGCCTCAAGTCACTCTGCCCATGGAAGAGCTTCCTGTTACAGAAAAGTGTTTCTGGACTTGAAAAAAAGAGGCAAAGGCAGATGTTGTAGGCAGGAGTAAACAAGTCCACACTGAGAAGGCAGTGTGCATGCTAACAGAGTGAGCTGCAGGCCAGGTTGGGGTACTTACATGTGCGTGGGGTTGTCTGGGACTTTGGATGTGTTTTCCTAGTATCTCTCAGGCTACCCATTAGTGGGCTGGTTCAGAATGCAAAACGTTTGCATGTGTTTGAAGTTCATACACAGTGCGTATATAGTACTGTATTAGAGGGGGTGGAAGTCTGTGGAATTTGTGAACCTGTAGTATTAGAAAAACAGTGGCCCAATTTATAGGAGAACAGCACAGCCCCAGTTTAAAAGCTTATTGTACCTTAAAATTCTTAATATTTTTTTTCCTTTTTTGAGTTGTGTATATCCTGGAAGGGAAAATAGGCATGGTAACCTTGAGTAAATTTATGTCTTGAAACTGCTGTTTTCTTAAAGTACAATTCAATCATTGCCATTTTTTCTGTCTCTTTTCTTCCTATTCTTGTCTTCTATCCTACCTCACAGCTGTTATAGGATTGTGCTAAAAGAATCAAGAAATAGTCACAGGACTGAAATGCTGAAAATGAAGGCTCAGACATGAAGATACTCCACCTTTCATTGCTCTCCTTTCATTGCATCTACTCTTGCTTTTCTCTTTCTAACCAGAGCCAAACCTATGTGGAATCCATATTACAACCTTTCCCACACACTCACATGGTTTCATCCCAGATTCTCCTCATGTTCTCTCCTGAGTCACTGATTTCTCCCCTAGCACCAGACCATTCATGCCAAACCTGAATAAGCATGGCATCATGTACAGGAGAAAGTATAGATTAATTTCATGTGTCTATCTGGTATAACTTGGTCTCTCCTGTTACTCAGAGAAAACTTCCATTTCTTCTCTTCACATGGCTTTCTGCAATGGCATTTTTAACAGTTGAAACTTCCCACTTCTATACCACAGCACTCCAGGCCCTCTCTGGTCTGCTCCATGTATGTTCTCAGACTCATTTCCACTCTTTATTTATGTTAGATCAGCAACTCTGTCCCACCATCCGGACACACCATCCATCCTGGTTCCACTACATGGGCACCAGCTGTATTTCCTGTCCAGGGGGCTGTGTACCTGTTCTTCCTTTTCTCTCTTTTGCTCAAATGCCATCTCCTGAGGACCTTCCTGAACACCACAGCTAGGCAGCCCTCCACCTGTCTCCTCCTCCCCACTTTGTCATTGTATTTCCTGTGTGCACTACACCAACTGTTGTACCTTTAACCTTTCTTTGAAGTATAAGTTCAAAATATTAAACATACCAAAATTTTGAACCTGCTTAATTATATCAAACAGAACTCTAGCTCATTAATCAGTGTGCTTGGGAAGAAACAGAAAAATAGCCAGATGCAGAAGCCTGCCCACATACCTGTCCAGTGATAGGTCTTCCAAAAGCACAGACTAGTTTTACTGGATTTGCACTTTGTATAAATGTACTTCTTGAGCAGGACATATTGTTTATGGGATTAATCTATGTGGCTGTAAGTAGTATTAGAACATCTACTTTTATGGTATTGTTGTGACAAAGTAGAACAGCTCATTACTATAGCCAAGTGTTATAGCTCAGTGTCACAGCCAAGTGCCAGAGCTCTGAGGCACAGGTGAGTGTTACATCTCAGTGTTACAGTTCTGGGTGGCAGCTATCTCAATTTGAAGACTTGTGAATACAAAGGTCATGGGAAGAGGTGGAGAAAATGCTTTTATTCTCCTGGCTTGGTCAGAGGAGTTCATACTCTGAAGTCTGAGCACTTCACCAGAAATGGGAGGCTCCTTATATAGGGATCTACTGGGTATGTGAGCATTTTCACTGAAGCAGGTTTGCAGAGTTACAGAACATTCCTGAAACACATACTGGTTGAGCATCCTCACAGAAGTAGAGGGGCAATGTGAAGAGATAATTACTGAGAGGGGCAGAGTTAACAGAACATTCCAGAAAGGCACCACTCTAAGAGAACATTGTTGAAAGGTCATGTACTTCAAAAACTTGCAAAATATTTTATTACATTGGGAAGGAGCACTGCAGCACAAACTGTTACATTTCTGGAACAAAACATTTTGTGGAAAAAACATGGAGGCAAGGCAAGGGCAAGACAAGGGTCTGTCTTATTGTTTACTATTGGTCTATCAGTATGAGTATGTCGTGATGTATTTATTCATTTCACCACCAGTGAGCTTCTGGAAACCTGTAGAGTTTACCTGTTGCTGTAGTCTCTTGGTGGACATTATGGATATATCTATCAGGAGACGACCTAAGATGGATGTACTGGGTACAGAATGTGAATGTGCTCAGCTTTGCCACTTCTACCACAGACAACATGATGGGGATATAAATTTAATTTGATTTGCTTTTTGTCTCTTTGCACAGTCTTTCCTCCACTGGAATGTGCATTTCTTTGGGTAGGGGCTTTGTCTCATTCACTGAATGAATGAGAAAGCTATGTCTGTAGTATAGAATGTTTTACTGGGAACATTTCTAGAAGTCTTGGCATCTACTGCACACAAAAACCCTGAAGTCTGTACTTGAGGTCCACTGTCCCTACCTGCAAAATAGAGCTCAATGAGCCTCATTTATCCTGAGATGGTTAGAGGATAAGGAACCAGACAGGGCACATCAATGATTAATTTTATAGAAAGATTGACCCATGTGCTGTTGGCCATGCCATGAGGCAGTTTCTATAATGGCATTTCCGCATGGCTCCTAAAATTTTCATTGAAGCCACCACTTCCATCCTGCAGGAATTCCTTATATAACCAGGGCAGTGGTTGTACATGATTGGCCATCTGATTTCTGTCCTTAAGTCCATGATGACTGGGAATATGTTGATAAACATGAGCTAACCTGTATTAATGCCATGGGTCACAGTTCACCTCGAGGATAATTTAACACTTCTGAAAAGTGTTTCCATATCTTCTTAACCCACAGAGTTGCATATTTCCCCAGTGCTTAAGGAAGCTCCTCAGAGTGTGTTCTTTAGACCTCTGCTCTGGTCTTGTTTGTTTTTCATCCATTGGTTGTAACTTATCACACACAGAGTCTTCACTCATGCATTGCAAAGAAACAGAAGTTAAGTACTGATGTTTTACTCAAATAATGACAATGTCTGACTTCAGTGAGGATGATCACCATTTGAGCAAACTCTCTTCACTGACCCTTCCAAACCCCAGGGGATGAGAGCACAAAACCAGCTCACCAACTCTACTGAGAGGCTATCAGGGAAGATATCCTTCTGCATCTCTTTATATGGTGAGCTGGGTTTATACACCAGCACCATAAGTCCTGTCTTCCTTCCTGCAGCTCTTGATATTGTCCATGACATTTGAAGTTTTGAGTGACTTCTTATATTTAAAAGAGTTTAAAGTCCTGGGGAAATTTTTCTCATTTGTGTTTGTGGAAGACAGTGGATATTAATCACATGTAGTCAAACATGTGAACAGGGTAGGAAAAGGGAAGATATAAGAAAGAAAGGAAGAGATGAAAGAAGAGGGGTTAAGAAGATGGGTTTGCCAATGTTTCCTTTCCTGTCCACCCCAACCAGTCCTTCCAGTTTGTCCTAAAGTGCAACATGGCCACCCTGACTCAGTGTCCCCATTTCTATGGCCATGAGACTGAGGCAACCCTCAGAATGCCTCTCCAGGCAATTTCAGGGAAGACCAGAGCCTTCCCAGCACCCTCCTCAGTGCCACAGCCACATCCTTGTTCCTCAGGCTGTAGATGAGGGGGTTCAACATGGGTGTGAGGATGATGTAGAACACAGGGACAACTTTGTTCTGGGCTGGTGTGTGGTACCAGTGTGGCAGCATTTAGGTGTACATGGAACCCCCATAGAACAGGGTCACCATGAGTATTTGAGATAAGAAGGGGACAAAGGCCTTCTTCCTCCCCTCCACGAGCTCATGTTGTAGACAGTGTTCAAGATTCAGGCATAGGAAGTGATCAACACAGAGAATGAGATGAGCAGCATCAGCACCCAGCACAGGTACATCACCGTCTCGTACAGGGTTGTGTTTGCACACCCCAGGCTTAGCAAGGTGGGCACCTCACAGAAAAATGGCAAATCTCATGGGAGCCACAGAAGTGGAAGCTCATGGTGATGGCCATGAGGAGGAAGCTGTTCAGAGAGCCCCCAAAACCAGGAGCCTGCTATGATCATCCAGCATACCCAGTGGCTCATGAGCACCAGCTACTACAGGGGGTGGCAGATGGCCACATAGTGGTCATAGGCCATGTGCCCCAGAAAGAAGAACTCAGCCCCCACCTGGGTGAGGTAGAGGAAGTGCTGAGCTGCACACACCACAAAAGAAATTGTTCTCTGGCCCAGCACATAGTCAACCAGCATCTTGGGCACAATGGTAGAGATGTACATCATGTTGATCAAGGAAAGATGTCTGAGCAGGAAGTACATGGGCGTGTGGAAGTGTGAGTCAGTGTGGAATAGAAAGATCATCATCCCACTGGCCAGCAGTGCAGTGAGGAAGATGGCAGAGATGATGGGAAACAGGAAACTTGAGGTTTCATCTCTGGTGAACAGTCTTAGGAAGATGAAGTCTATAGGGGATGTGTTGTGCCCTTCCATTGCCCCTACCATGTAACTGAAGCAGCCTCAGATCTTCCAAATGAGATGATGGGTGATGTTCCCAGGAAATAAAATGACAATACAAATTTGTTGTTAAGCATAAAGAGTCTGAAAGGTGGAAGAAAGTATTGAAACATCTGTATGTTCTAGTATTTATATGTAATATTTTTATCAGAATGTTAATTTTTACCAATTTTAAATAAAAAGTGAATAATCAAAAATTTTAAAAATATTTTGGACAAGTTGTCAGAAGATGTTACTGTACTACAATACTGATAACAACAGCTTAGGGTATATAGTGTGCCGTACAGCTGCTGAACATACCATGTAAAAGTGTGAGTATTTGTGAACACATTGCCTTAGGTGGATTTAAATTGTTGTCATTATTAAATGCACCTTCATTATGGCCAGTGTCACTATCACCTCCATCTTTAAAACACCTTTGATTCTGGTGACTTGTCTATGTTGTCACTCAGTCAGTAGTGTGAGCAGTCTAGGACTTGGGCCCAAAGTCCTTGGCTAGATCCTGAGCAGACACTTTCTCTCAGACCATCCAGATTCTGAAGGATGAAATGAATTGGGGAATACGAAGTATTCTTGTAAATTCAGGCTGAATCATCCAATAAAGAAGAAATTATAGTATAAGATGATTTTTGTTTATTTTTATGAAAAAATTTAATTTTAGGATGATTAGGAATTATCCTTTAAATTGTAATTAGCATAATCATTAACAATCATTACTAGCCTTTAGAATTTAGAGGAAATAGTGCAGAGATATACATATTGAGCTTTATTCCACCTATTATTTTTGGGAATTAGAATTTATTTTATAGTACTTATTAAGAAAAATTCAAATGACGGTGCTCATTTAATTTTAGCTTATGATAAAGAATAAAAATGCAAACACTATATGAGGGTAAAGGATGATTTTTCATGTCTTAAAGCTAAATATGCACAAGGTATTTTGCCAAACTGTGGGCTAAATTGACCACACTAATCTGAAACTCCTCTAAATATTCTAAAGTTGTGGGCACTTGAGTCAATTGCACAGAAAAAGTAATACTATTGAACACAATGGTGAAGGTACTGTAAAGAGTTTACTCTGTGCCAGAGGTGTGCTAAGAGTGGTTTGTATCTGTTGACCTCTGGTCCCCACTCAGGATAAACTCAGGAAGCAGAGAGCTAGGAAATCCTTTTTTGGTGCAGAAATTGGAGGGTCGTCTTGGGGTCAGGCTGTTAGTGGGCCAGTGTCTGGACCGGCAGTGTCAGCTAACTCTGTGTTCTACCCATGCCCAGAACAACAGCTACACCTCGACTGCATCTACCACATAACATGTGCGAACCCTGTGAATCTCTGAAAACTGTACCTGGGTATAATGATTAATTCAATTAGTGAAAAATGTTCATAATTGAGAACTCACACAACTTATTATAATCTGCATTTTCATTTTTAAGAGTGTAATGTTTACTTTTTTATTTCATTCTGCCAATTTCAGAATCTTAGGTGTCACATTTCATAAAGTTTCCTAATGCTATGTGTAATTTCATCTCATTTACAATCGGTATCTTCTCCCTTATGACTATTATTATTTGCAATGTTGAGGATCAAACTCAAGACCTTGTGTCTGCTATGCATGTACTCTAGTAAACCATGCGTTAGAAGGAAAACTACAGCGCAGTTAGAGGAATGGCCTAAGTATCAGTCCTTCAACACTGTCTGCATTTCAGGTTTAACTTTTATCCTATCCTAAGTCATCAATAACAAGGAGAATGGATGTTCACTCTTGCGTTGTTAAATACTTTTCTAGGCTCTCTGTCCATACTCACACCTTATGGTTTATACAATTTAAAAAAATATGTGAAAGGAAAACAAAATTTCAAAACAAAATTATGAGAACAGTAGTTGTTATACTGTGCATCATCATCTTCAAAGCAATTACTCAAAGTACATAGACCTAAAAGATTCTCTCTCACACAAAGGAAACATGCAGATAAAGCACAAAGCTTTCTTTTCAATGAAGAAAGAGAATCTAGTACTGTAATTAAAACAAATTAGCATACACATTAAAATGCTTTTGAGTCAGTACAGTAGGTAATTTAGGGGATTATTTGAACTTCTCCTTACTTCCTGTATATCTATCTTCTACTTTGTTCCTTATTTGTCCATATATTTTATTATCTCAGGCTGTCTACTTTCTTCTCCAGCTATTTAATAGGATGGCTACTTCTGTTTTGCAGGTTACTAGCTTTGTCTTTTTGCTCATAAAAGGTCAAATTTGCCAGACAGGAAGCGCCCCCCCGGCCCCCACTGTGAACTACAATTCTAAATGAAATATCTGGTGCAGTGTGTTATCTGCTCTCACTATGAGAATAACGAGATGGACCTATACATGTTGCTGGGTACAGACTGTCACTGTGCTATGATGT
This sequence comes from Heterocephalus glaber, assembly GCF_000247695.1. The sequence continues at coordinate 1,397,802 of NW_004624881.1, read as the reverse complement.
GGTATGAAATAAATGATAAGGAAGCATCCACATTGATTCTGTGTCTCCATACAGGAACTTTTCCCTGCAGCAATGGGGTAGACACACAGTGAGACAAAGTGCAGGGTTGGATGACCTGAGCTCCTCTCCTGCTAACCACATGAACTAATTCTGTCACCCTGGGATGTCCTCGAGTTTCCAGAGCCTCACTATCTGTATATTCAGTTGGGATAATAAACACACAGGACTACTTCAAGTATTAAATAAGAAATTTATATTTATAGGTGAAAACATTTTATACAATACAAACCAGAATGCCAGTGATATACACATATTGTAATTTTTCAACACTATTGATAAATATGTGAGAATTAACAGTCTCTCTTTTGATCAATCCAGATACTCATTTAAAAACTAAATTTGAGTGGTAAATCCCTCCTGATTGACAGGTCCATAGAACCAGGGGATCCAAGCTCATGTCAGCACTTGGAATCTGTTTCTTTTTGCTCGAGCATCCCTTGACTTGAAGGTAATGGCATTAGTGGAAATTTTCAGGAAAACATAGATGCAGTGTAACTAATCCTGCAGGAAATCCACCTGTCTCTGAGGGGCATTGATATATTTGGCTGGCAAATTATAACCAAGAAACAAAAGTTATCAGATAACATGACATGACTATTGAATAAAATAGTCTTTCAGGCTTCACTAGGCTACTGTTTATTACATAACATCACACAGTCACAGAAGGCCATGCATTCATTCCGTGCTGACATTTGCAAGTATTCTCATGGCTGGTTGAGCATCCACAGTTACCAAATTCTCTCTCCCTCATGGCTTCAGTTTGAAGGCAGGCTGGAAACCCAGAGCAGGTCTGTGATGATCACAATACCCATCACTCATATTGAGTGACAGTCAACTCTGCTTACAATTTGGCACTGCTAGATTAACACTGGTGAGGCTTCTGCCAAGTGAAAGGGCAGGACCCATGTTCCTGCATTACTGAGTCCTGCTGCTGGGAACTTTTGTGCTGCCTTGGATCAAACCTACCCTGTACTCCTTCTCCTAGCCCTTCCCATCTCTGTGAAGCAGTTTTCTCCCTTTTTAACACTAAACCCATCATACTATGAAGATGGCTACTGCTTTCCTTCATCCTTTTGTGTGCCAGGCTTTCCTTTCCAAATCTCATGTATATTCCTCTATGAATTCTATAAAAATGCTCCAGTTTCATGTATTTCCATGGGATTATCTTTGCAATGTCCCTTTAAAAATGTGATATCTCAATTTATAAAGGTTACTATAGCTATGGGCTTCCAGGGCAGGATGCATTGGAATATTACTTTTATGCTTCCATATCAGAGACATCATTTCAACTCATTATATAAATATTAAAACATTTTAACATGAGAGGTTTTCAAAACAGGCCAAGACAAGGTTTTACAATGTTGAAATTAAATGTAAAAGTCATATTACTAAGCCTTGGCTATGTTCCTTAATCTTTCTCAGTAGTTCCAAAAATTGAAATCATTAGAATAAAGTCAAATTGAAATGGAATCATAAAAAAATAGATACTAAAACGTTCATGTGCTTGGTCAGTTGGAGAGATTTAGAGCCTTTCTCTTGGTGAGCCACAGAGCCCTGTGCTGGAGAGACCTGGCTCCTGTGATTTGCAGTGCTTGCTGCTCCTCCTTTCCCCATGAGACCCCAGTCTCCTGAACACTGGCTGCCTTCCGGGGCATCACCCTGACTCTGTCAGCCCTGTCTTCAGCCCCCTCTTCACCCAGCTACACCTCTTAAATAGAATTTTTCTGTTTATTAATGTAATGTAAAAGTGCCTTAAACATAGTGACTTATTTCTCACAATATTCCTGCAACTATTAATGTTAATAGCTAACTTTGAATTTTCTACATAGCTGGTTATGTTGCCTGTCACAGATTCATTTCTTCTCTTCCAGTCTTATACTTCTTATTCCTTTTTATTGCCTTACTCCCCAGCTAGAGATGCAGGGAAAGGAGAACAGAAGGTGTTGTGTTTGTTTTCCATCACAGAAAGAATCTTTAAAAATTTTATGATCACCTAATGTGCTTCCTGCAGATTTTCTCTAGTTATCTTATACAAGGTCTAGAAAGTTCCTCAGAATTTCTCAGGAGTTAAATGCTTTTAAAAACACTATGAATTTACATTAATTTTGTTAATTTTAATTACATTCACATTTGTAGAAGTAAGTCCATTATTCTCTTTTTTATTCTCTTTGTTATTGTGGAACAGTGCAGGAGTGATTTAAAACCAGGAAACAGCCTTGCTTTCCTGCATTCACCAGACTTGATCATGCCGTATCTTTCTTTTATATATTCTGGAGTAGTTTGATATTTCTTCAGGATTCTCTACTTGTTGTTCATGACAATGACTGGCTCATTATTTTCCTTCTTTGTGTTGTTTTTCACCAAATTTGTGTCACTATTAGGTGGTAGTGAAGAAGATAATTGGGAAGTAGTCCTGCTCTTTCAGGTTCTCTAGAAGATTTCATTTCCAGATCACTGCTATTTCTTCCTTAAATGTTGATATAATTCTGCAGATATATAATCTGAGCCTAGACTTTTCTCTGTAGGATGGTTTTAAATTGAGATTCCATTTTTGTAGCAACTAATCAGTTTCATGTTTAGATTTCCATTTATCTCTGTAAAGTTGTTTACAGTGTCCTCATGTTTACAAGATCTATAAAAACTGTGGTTTTGGCTTTGGTCTTTCTTTATATGATTTACAAAATAAATTTGTCTCTATATTATTGCCTTCCTTTTATTTTTTTTTAAATTTAACATGCTGTTTTTCTTTGAACTTCTTGAGATAGGTGCTTATACATTGTTTCATTTTTCTTTTCTTTTTTGGGGGGGGGTACTGGGGATTGAACTCAGGTCCTTGCACTTACAAAGGAGGTGGCAAAACCACTGAGCTAAATCCCCAGCCACTTCTTTTCTAATATATGTATTTAATGTTATAAATTTCTCTGTGGTCTTGGCATGAGCTGAATCCTCTCTTTGTCTCCATCTCTATCATATTCATCTATATCTAGTTACTGTAGATAGAAACATACACACTCATGCATGTGAATGTTAAACATGTAATTATAACTTGTACCCCTGACAGACCAGTGTGTTCGGTGTGTGAGAAGTGCAGAAACCCTGTCTGTCATCTTGGGCTGTAGGGCCCTGACAGGTCATGATGTCTGTTCCCACTGAGCATCCAAATACCCTTCTGTGCTGTTGTCCACACCTCCAAGGTCACCTGATGGCTCCTTCAAGTGGAGCTAAGCAAGCTCAGGGCTGTCATTGATGATGCCTGCATTCATCGGGCACTTCCAGTTCCCCTCCCTTTAAAAATTCCTCTCTAATGACCTGTTAATTGCCTAAGTCAATGGTGAAATTTTAATTTTTATCCAGTTTCTCTGACACCTAGCACTCTCACCACTTCTGAAAGCTGCTTGGTTCCCTTCCCTGTCACATTCTTCTAGCCCAGGTTACCCTTGTGTCCTCATTTTCAGCTCCTCCTTTATCAACTCCTGAATGCTGGTCAGCACTGTCCTTCTGGAGGCTCTTCTCAGATCCCATGCAGCTCCATGCTGAGCTCATCTTTATTTCTGGCTTCCCCACACCCGATTCTTTGAGCCTTCATTTTCTGCATGGACTTCTTTCCCTGATTTCCACATGCACATATTGCATTCCTGGGAATATCAGCATAACATTCCTAAAGTGGAACAATATCTGTTTTCTATCTACAGTAAAGCCACTGGTTTGTTCTGAATCTGTTTGTCACCCTCGCTTCCTATCTGGTCTCCATCACACTCCAGGGTCCCTCTCCTCTAATCTGTCTATGGTGCTGTTTAGAGAATCCAGCATCACACACTTAAACCCAGCATGACACACTCTAAATCTGGTCACATCTGAAAGTCTCACCTATGGCTGCTTGATCCTGTGGGAGTACACCTGAACAGGAGCCATAAGACAGGTCATGCCCAAATGCCCAGCTGCTTTACCATGGTGTAATCCTCTGCCTCACATTGACTCATAATTCAAGAGAGAGAGCCCAGACATAAGCCCTTAATCAAAATCAACTGAACTATGACAAAATATGAATACAGAACAGAGTATGGTACTGAAAGTCTTTATATTTAGAATTTAAAGAAGGAAATGGGAAGTTTAAGTCAAAAAATTTATGACAAATTCAACTTAACAACTTCATCCCTTAAGACCTTGTTCTGCCTGTTAGAAGAGAATGTAGGGGCATTGATCCCCTCCTTCAGCTGGGCCAAAACCACCTGGATTTGACTCCTAATCTCAGACAACAACACAACCAAGCAAAAATACACATGAGAGTACGCTACACTAATTGTTTTTTTTAATAACAAAGACAAAAATGTAGAAAGTGAAGAAACAATTTGCAGACTGGGAAGAAGTGTTTGCAATCCATACACTAATATGTGACTAATATGGAAATGTATAAGCAAATGAAGCAACTCAATATGAAGAACACAAATAATCAAGTCCAAGAAGATATCACCTACATAGTTCTCAGAAGAAGATGTAAAGTGGCAATAGATACATGGAAAACATCTCCTCACTACCAGTCATCAGGAAATGTAAACTAAACCTGCAAGGAGGCATCACCTGACATGTATTAAGATGGCTATTGTCACAAAGACAAAAGGTGATAGTGTGGGTGAGGTGTAGAGTAAAATCGACCCTGGGCCCCTTTGGTGGGTTTGCACATTAACACAGCCATGGAAACAGCATGGAGGTTCCTCAAAACACTAACTACAGAGTTACCATATGGTAGAGGAAACTCCAGCCTTGTATCTATGGACTGTAATCAATCTACTGAAGGAATATCTGCCCTCTCTTTCTGGATGCATTTTAACATAGCTAAGATATGGAAGCAGCCCAATTTCCTCATCAGGTAAGTGGTAAAGAAAATGTCCCCTATATACTGGGTGGAATAGCATACAGTCTTAAGAATGGGAGAAATCTTTTCATTTGCACCAACATGGCTGCACCTGGAGGACATTCTGCTATGAGACATAAGCCAGGCACAGGAAGATAAACACTCAATGAACTCATGTGTATATGAAATATAATAATGTTGAATTCACTGATCTACAGAGTAAAATTCATTTTACCGTATCCTTGCACAGTGTTTGATTGCAATGGGGAAATATTGAGCAACATACATAAAATTTCAGTTAAACAGAAAGAACTAGTTTTAGTTTTCTTCTTAGGGAAATACCACTATAAGAGTCATGCATTATATAGTTTTCATTTCCTGAAGTAAGTAGATTTTAAAAGTTTCACACTCCAAAGTGGTAAATATAATGGATGAAAGATTTTTTAATTTGTCTCATTTAAACATTCCACTTTGCAAAACTTATATCAATGCATAATATAAGTACATACAACTGTTATTTGTCAATGACAAAATGAACAAATAGATTTACAAAAAATGAAAAAATATATAAATAAAGTGATCCAGGGAGAGAGATTAAATCATAATACTATATTACCTGAAAATATAAAAACACATATTTAATATGGAATATTTTAAATGCCTTAATAAAAAATAAGTTCTATTTAGAAAGTGAACCCAAAGAAGAACATAAGTGACATAGGTTTATAAATTAACACTGGAAATTAGAAATGAATCTACTTGTTCATTCAAATATTTGGAATAAAATCCTGGACAGAAAGTTTACCTATAAATTTATATAGAAATAAAGAAATAGGCAAAATAAATTCACATAAAACATTTAAAGATTCAGAATTGTTAACTCCCAACTTTTGTAAGAATGTTATTTAAATATAAATTTCAAAGTAATTTTTTCCCTTCAAAGCAGCTATGAACATGACCTAGGTACAGACACATTTTGAAAAGAAATGTGAATATGTTGGTTAGCTTGCTTGGGGAAAATATTTTAGAAAAAATGCAGAAATTAAATCAATATTTGCACCTTACACTCACATAATTTTCAATGTCACCTATACCTAGGTAAAGCAGGAGAACAGATGTAGCCTCCTCAGTGTTGAAAAACTGAAAGTTGAGGTATCTCAGGCATCAAAGGAGAGTGAGATCCTCACCTGAAAAAGAGCTCTGGATGACAGGAGGTCCATGGTGGCAAACACCACTTGCTTCTGTGAGGAGCAGTAAGTACAGAGATGCAGGGAGCCTGATGCACCTGTTGTTCCAGTGCTGGACTAGGTCTAAATGGGCACCAGAGCCTCGATGCTGAGATTTTCCCAGACAAGGCTTCTAGATCAAAAAGGAGGAAAATTTGGATTCAGTTGTCAAATAGAAAATTGCTAATATGTACTTCAGTTAGGAGAATGCAGGTTCAGCTCTTGAGAGTCAAAAAATAAAACATTTTTCATTTTGAGTTAATCCATTTGATGAGAAAAGTGTTCCACACAGTGCAAGCATCACAGGCAAATCACAAAGGCAGTCACCATTCCATCTGTCTCCATCCTGTGATCTGACTCATTCACTTCCTTATGCAGATAGCTTGAGTGAATTGGCATAGCTGCATCTTTTCATCCAGAGCACAGAGAGAAGCCAAACACTTCCAAACTACAATTTTTTAAAGGTCAGTTATTATGTGTCTTAATTTGCATTTAAGGAAGCAAAATAAATTCAGCAGATCCAGCAAAGTGACCTGTGAGGGTCTGAGTGTTGATTGTCCCATCATGTCCTCAGGTCAGAGTTGTCCCCCTGTCTAATCTCCTTGTTACTGATCCCAGCCTGAGTGGAAGACCAAGTGCAAAGGGCACAGTGCACACAATAGGGTCTTCTCAGAGGACCACTCACTATGGTTCTCTAGGTTGGGCAGATCCAGCACCTGAGATTTTTCTCTCAACAGCAGAGGTGTCTATTAAAGGGGGATACATAACACATACACTGCTCCCTAAAATGCCTTTGCTTTTAGATAAAAATCGTCCTAAATATTTTCAAACATTCTGTTAGTATAGACCAGACTTCTTGTGTCTCAGAAAGCAAGAAATATACAACAAACTCATCATGAAAAGTAAAACCATGATTTCTACTTCACCATAACAAATGCAGAGAAAAATATACAGACAACTAAAAGGAGATAATTTATAGGTTAGACTTCATTCTTAAAAACATACATCAAATATGAATTAAGCTACTTTCAACTGATACATTTCTATTTGTGTTTTAATTGAGAAAGACTTTGGGAAATGAGAATATCTGTTGAACATTCTTTGCAAAGCAGCATTGATCTCCCTCTTGCAGAGACAGTATATGATGGGTTTCACAAAAGGGGGCACCACGGTGTAGAACATGGCAGTCAGTAGATTTGTAAGGGATGGTTTCTTTGCAGTGGGCCATAAGACAGCCACTGACTCAGAAATGAGAACCAAAAAAAGAATGGCCAGCTGTGGGATACAGGTGGATATGGCTTTCTTACGGGCTTCCATGGAATGCATGTTAAGAACTGTTGAAAATATACTAACATATGATATGAATATAAATGTTAAACATAATAAGACAATGCAAACACATAGAACAATGGTTACAAATTCAGAATACTGGACATCTGGTGATGATATCCTCAGAATTTGAGGAACATCACAGAAATATTGCTGGATCACATTGGTCTTGGTGAAGGGAAGCCTGAACAGAGCACCTGTGTGGATAGCAGAGTAGACCAGACCAGAGCCCCAGAAGCCAGCTGTGGCCTGGGAGCACAGACTCGGGGTGATGGTGAGCCCATAGTGCAGAGGGTGACAAATGGCCATGTAGCAGTCATAGGACATGACCACCAGGAGGGCAATCTCCACAGCTGCAAAAAATGTAAACAAAAAATCTGTGCAGCACACTCTGTCAGGGATATGGTCTTACTGCCTGTCATGGAATTCACTACAGACTTGGGAACAACAACCTAGATGCTGCCATGGTCTAGCAGGGCCACATTGCTTATAAAAAAGTACATGGGTGAGTGGAGATGTTTGTCTGTCCTGATGACAGTGACAGTCACAAGATTCCCTGTTAGTGTTCCCAGATAAATCTCTAAGAACAGCACACCTTGCAGAACCTCGAGCTCCCGGGAACCTGTGACATCCATGAGGAGGAATTCTGTGTAGATGGTGAGGTTATCCACATCTGCCCACCTGCTTTGATCTCTGCAGAGTCAGAGGTTAAAGTGAGCAGAGGATGCTATGAGCACAATGCAGAGCACCCATTAGAACTATAGTAAAATGCTCACATTGGTACCAGTGTATGGACTCTAATTGTGAATTCAGCATAGAATAAATTAAGAAATGTGTCCTGAAATCTAGTGAACTTACATCTTTCTGTTTTGATTTTCTTTTTCTAAATGTCTGATATCCAATTAGATGGCAAATTCATAGGATGAAATACTTAAGCACTGTGGTGGTTAAAATGAACTAAAGCCCCAGCAATGTTTCATTTATTCAGTATGTATAAATGTCTTTCTAATCCTCTCTGGACTCCTCAAGCAATTTTCTCAGTCATTTAATCTTCCCATGACCATCCCCTAGTTCCTCTATGCAAGCTTCCGTATTAGCCCTGGGGCTGGGGAATTTCACATCTCCTACTTGTTCTCTAGCTGCAAGGGCAGGTGAATGACTGTGATGTGGTCCTTCTGTGGCTGATGCTGTCCTCTATGCTCTTCTAACAGATCTAAGGCAGGAACCTGAGATTCCTTTGCCAAGGACTTTTGATCTAAAGGACACCAGGCTGGTCATGCCTCCCTATTCTCTTGCTTCAGGAGCTCTTCAGGACTCTTTGAGCCCTTTCTTTCCCTCTTTGCACCACTATCTGTGAAAGATGTGATCTCAGTGGAGATGTAAAATTCTATTTTCCTATTGGCAACTTATGGTCAGTTCCCCTCCTGTACATTCTGGATTGCATATTTTAATTTTAAAAATTCCCAAACAACATAAAGCTGTTTGAAATAGAGCTGTAAGTCCAAGCTTAATTTAGGAATGGATTCTAATATGTAATGAGGTTCCAACATTCTATGCAGACCTTTTCTCTACTTGCTTTCGTAGGTTTTGATAAAATCTCTTTGTGCTGGAATAATTAATATGATAAAATTTGCTTATGTGGGCTTGTTTGAAACATTTTAAATCATAAACATTCCATTTAAACATTAGTTTTGCAATACTAAAAATGGTTGTACTGAGAGTTGAATACCGCTATTATTTTATTTTCTTTGGTAAAACCCAAAATTGAGGAATTATAATATTGAAAATATTATCATCAGCATTTTTGTTAATACTTGAAATTTAATTAACTTCCATTGCAAAACCATTCTCATTTCTCTGTCTTTTATGTGCATAATAGTAATGGTTAGCTTACAGTGATCTCTTACATCTTTGTGTGGTTTTACCTAAGTATTTTCCATGAACTGCTTTCTCTGCTCATCCTCTGAGTTACCAGCAGTTTCTTCTCTTAGCCTTATTGCTCTACATGAAGAGAACATCCTCTGAGGACATGAAATTACTATGGAAACCAATGCTGATTGACTAAGTTAATAGTCCTTACCTGGTGAAGGTCACAGATGCAAACCACACTTCAGGCTATTTTTCATTTTCTTTATCATAATAAGAGATTAGATATGGTTCATTAGTAGTCTCCTTTCCATCTCAATCTCTCCTTATCACCTGTCCTTTCTCTGCAGTCCAAACAAAGCCTTAGGTTCCTTTTGATAAATTCACTCAACATTTCTACTTAACACAGTGCATGACAATCCTCCACAGAAGAGAAAATATCCCAGAATCTTGCCTCCTTCTTCATTATCCCAGTGATATTTTGAAATTATTTGGCTCACAATTTTAACTTGTGGGCTGAGGGAGGAGTATGATGCATAATTTCCCACAAATTATTAAATGATGACATATAATATCTAAAAGATCAACATTATGATTTAATACTTTAAAAGATTGAACAGTTAGAAAAATGGCCCATAATAATGACCATCCTAGACACTTCAACTTTTTTTGCCAATTCAAAGACTGTTTTGGCTCATGTGACATAGTCTCCATGAAATGCCCCATAAATTTTATCTGCTTATAGATTTTTTTCATTACTCTTTTAAATCTAAATCAAGAAAATAGTTTATGGGACCTGCTGCTTAAACCAAGGTAATTTCCAACCAGTTGAATTTCTGTCCTGTGAACTGGGACATATGTGAAATGCAGATCTTTGAAGAGGATTTGAGGAACTGATTTCCTAAAACAAACATTAGAATCAAGAACAATCTCTCTATTCTAAGAGAACACATACATCCTATGTGGCTGAAATAGTTAAATTGGCTTAAGAATTCGAAGTATTTCACAGGTATTTGTGTATGATTTATTCATTACTAATGTTAAGGAAAACACATTAGTTACTATGTAAAAACTTGCCTTAACAGTGGAGTAATGAGTCTAACCTCCCTGACATGAATACCGTTTTGCACAATGTTAAGAAACTTGGTAGAATCCTTGCTCCTGCTTCCTTCTTCAGTGAGTAAAACACAAGCTCCTCTTCTCAGTGAGAATCCCAGTACAGCCCACACTCAGCTCTGCTTCTAAACTAGTTGTGAGCCCAGTGAGTCTTCACCAAAGATGAGTGGGGGTCACACATCTGATGAGCTCCAGGGACCTGGTGATCCCAGCCTCCAAGTAGTCCACATTTCCTCCAGCCTCTAATTGGGAAGATGCTTTGGCCACACCATTGAGACCAATTAAATTTCCAACAGAGTTCTGAAGAGGTAGTTTGAAGGTGTGGCATTTAGTAACAAGGAAGCATTCAAAAATATTTCATAAATCACTGGATTCCATGAATTTTCAAGTTCATGTCTGTTCATGAAGGAATTTACTTACACTATAGTAAATCCCTTTTGCATCACATAGCCCAATATACCATGCTTGGGGAGACTGGCTTTGGTCTGTGGTTTGCTATGTTTCAGAGAACCAGTACATCTTGCAGAAAGTCATGTACCTTGCTGCACACTAAAAAATTCATGTCAGAGTTTGAAATATTCATCAATAGCACTCAGTTCCCAATCTTTGATTATTCATTAATTTATTATAAGTTGTTCTTGTTCTGAGTTGGTATAGAATAAATGAAGAAGCCCAAACGCCCATCAACTGGAAACTGAATAAAGAAGATATGTTTTATAAAATGGAGTACTACTCAGCCATAAGGAATGAAAAACTGGAGTAATTTATAGCTAAATGGATGCATATTGAGGCCATACTCTTAAGTGAAATAAATAGGACACACGTGTGTAAATACTGAATAGTTTTTCTAGTGTGAGAGACTGATAGTGTAAATAAGGGTTAAAATGATTAAAATGAATAATTGATCATTTGAAATAGGAAAAAACGGTCCAAAGATGTAGGGGTGAAGGGAGGGGAAGGGAAAGGAAAATTATGAGAAAAGAAAAAAAATGGAAATGATGTCTATGTAAATAGGGAAGGGTGGAGGGGGTGAAGGGTGCACAGGTAATGGGGAAAAATAAGAATCAAGATACATCATGTATAGGTACAAGCACACAATGATACATGTAAATGAATTGTATACCTAAAATGTACCAATAAAAGAATTTAAGAAAAAAGAATAACTGAAGAATACCACCACTTATATGAAAGTACAATCACAATGCCTCTTCCTCTAAGTGTAAAACAATGTGAGGTAGGTCTTTGTGTGTATGTGTGTGTGTGTATATGTGTGTTCAAACAAGCCCACACAGTGCAACAGAATGAATGAAGAAATATGTGAATTCAATTGCCATCTACAGACCCAGAAACCAAGCATATTTTGAAAAGAATCAAAGTTTTCCCCTTCGCATTAATTTAATGTTAGTTTTGGAATGCAATGGATTTTCAAAAAAATCTATCTCTGGGATTATGTAACAGGATGCTCACATTTGTTAAATTGAGCATTGTTTGAGAAGACTTGGCATTAGTTCATTAAATGTTCAGTAGAGTTGTGGCTTGAACCTACCTGGTCTTTGGCTTTTATTTGATGGGATACTTGGTATTGCTGATTAAGTCTCTTATTATTTGTCTGTTCAGATTTTCCATTTCTTCTTTATCTGAATCTCAGTAGACTATACGTTGGTAAGAATATGTCCATTTATTCTAGCTTATCCAAAACATTGGAATATAATGGTTCATTGTACTACATTTTTTGTATTTCTGTTCCATCAAGGGCAGTATCTTCTCTTTCATTTCTGATTTTATTCTTTTCACTTTTTTCCTTCTTTGAAAATCATTTTGTATAAGTTTGATGACTTTTGTTTATTTTTTTCAAAAAAATCAATTCATAACTCTATTCCTTTTTCTATTATCTTCATATTCTCTATTTCATGTATTTATGGTTTATCCTTTCATATACCTATATCTTTTAATTTTGGGCATAGTTTATTTAATCTTTCTTGTTAAAATGTATATTAATTTGAGATATTTCTTTTTGGATATAGGTGTTATGAAATTCTAATATAGATTATCTTTGCTGCATCCTCTATTTTATGTGGCTTACTTCTATTTTCACTGATTTAATGATATTTTATAATTTCTCTTTTAATTTCTTCCTTGAAATTTTGGGCATTCAGGAACATAGAGTTTAAATTCCAAGTATTTGTGGGTATCCAAAATTCATCTGGTTTTTGAAGTGTGTTTTCACTCTATTATATCAAGAAAAAATATCTTACATGATATTAGTATTCCAAAAACTGTGAACATTTTTGAAGAGTAAAATATGATCATCTTTGAGAATCTTCCATGAGAGACTGAGACCAATGTGTTCTGTGTCTGTTGGATGGAACTGAGAACAGGAGATGGAGAAACACTGGATGGGGAGGACAAGGACCTGAGGAAACCAAGACAAGCCCTGAGAAAGCAGGAACTCATGGGATAGAACCTCATGGATGTCTGCTCCAGACATTAGCAAGCACAGAGTCTGTTCTCCTGACATCAGAGGCCTGGCTGAAAAGGGCAATGACAGGGTTCCACTTTCATGTGCCCAGCAACACAGCCCACTGAAGTCTGCATAGAAAGCCCTGAGCTTGTCACCTGTGCAGCTGCCTGCCCCAGTGCTCCCGCAGCTGGCAAGGCCTTTTCCTTTTTTTCTCTAAGAAGCTACCTTGGTTCATCCCCACTGCTGCTGTCCTATTGTTACTTCCCAATAGTTTTGTTTCAATATAAAACTCTTTGAGGCTGTCTTCTCAGTCCTGCCTCAGGTCAGTGACCTCCCTCAGCTTTGGTGGTCTTATGTATTTATCCCTTCTTCATTTCTAAAGGTGAGAATTGCACTGTAAAATAGTCATGATGGAGATTCTTTTCCCCTTCAGCATTTTGAAGCCATTGCCCCATTTTCACTGGGCTTGAAAGGTTTCTAATCAGAAGTCTACTCCACTTTCAGGAGATTGTTTTACCTGTATGGCTCTCTTTTCTCTTCACTGGTTTGCACATTCTTTTTTCTTTTGACAATTTATAATATATTTTGTAGTATGATGATTTTTTTTGTTTTTGTTTTTGTCATGGTTGGAGTTTTGGCACTTCCTGAATCTTCATGTCTACATCCTTCCCATGATATGGGAAGGTTTGGCCCTAGCAAAAATAAAAGACAAGAGCCCATGCCAAGCACACTGGTGGGGACCAGCCAGAAGGTGAGGACCCCTCACCACTGACCATGCCCTCAGCAGTGATCCACTTAGTCACACAGGTGCCTGCAGGAACCCCCCCTTCTCTGGCCTCTTGGCTGTACTGGTACCTGTTCCCACACTACAGAGACACAGAGGACACCAGAACACTAGACCACCATACTGGGCAAGTTGGTGGGATCAACACCTCCTATTGGAACCTGGACTATCTTCAGGGAAGGGCAGCTGGAACATAGAGTACAATATTGCACATTTCAAACCTACAGGAGGACAGGGAACTCAATGTGGGACTTGGAGACAGAAATCTGTCTGAATCTCATGGGTCTGTGACTGGCTTCCTGAGACTATTTGACTTATATCCGCATACTGCTGCACACATTGACCATTTTGACAGCAGAGACATACCCTGAAGGAGGCCCTTCATTTTCATTTTTACATTTTATTTCCAAAATTAATATTATTGTTTTTTTATTTTTTCCTATCATTTCAAGTTTTTATTTTTCTCTTCTTTTTTCTTTCTTTTCTTTTTCTTTTCTCTCTCTCTCACACTCACTCTCTTGCTGTCCCACATTGTTCTTCATCTCCCTTTTTATTCCTTTTCTAGCCCTAATTCAGATTTCATCTTCATTTTTCTTTTACTCTCTTTTTACTTCTTTTGCCTGTGTCCTCTGGTCCCACTGCTAACTTTACCCTATCCTTTTACTATCTATCCCTCCCTCCCCAACAACTTCTTCTAACTCCCCATCACAAAGGGTAAAGTTGCTATATTGAAGAGTTTATTCGCTATAACCATATGTTGGGTTGGTCCTCAATTTTGATTTAATTCACACAGTTAAAGGTGATAGATTAATAACTATTGCAAACTGACACTTTCTAAGATGTACTTGATGCTATGGTGTTGCTGATTGTATCATTTTGGCTGAGGTGTTGTTATTAATCTAGTCAGTGGTCCTTACTGGTATAATGAAAATGAGACAGCCTCAGTGTCATTAGAGGCTCAAAACCTAAAGACCAGCTATATTTACAAGACACCTCTGAGAAGCATTTATTCCATAAGGGTTCAAAATACAAGCAACAAAGATACTTATAGTAAGCAATTTTGAAGTATCAATCCAGGAATTAAACCAAGGAGAGTACCAAAAACAAAAATAAGAAGACATTTAAGCAAGGCATAGCCTTAGACTTCCACCCCACCAAGGGTAAATTCTGGGGGAAACGAGTTGGAAAAGTCTGACAATCAACCTGGGCACCCTGAACTGACAGCACAGAAAGTAACAAAACAGATGAATGTGGCTCTAGAAAAACTCAAAGCAGAAATAATCTCCCAGATAACTACAGAGATGGTGAGTAGAGTCAAAGACATTATTAGAGGCTCTAGAACAGAAACAGATAAAAAAAACACATGAGCTCAAATACATGCTGGAAGCCATGAATGCCCAGAATAAGAAAGAAATGGAAACCATGATCACCCAACATAAGAAAGAAATGAAATCCATGAAACAGATTCAAATAGATTCAAACAGATATTCAGGAGATTAAAAACTCCATTGAAAGTATGCACAGCAGATTAAGGGAATCTGAAGATAGAATATCAGATATAGAATACAGGATTGTGGTTAAGGATGATGAAAACAGAGATTTCTTAAAAATAGTAAGGGACCATGAGAAATCAATCAGCAGATGCTAGAGGATGCAAAGAAGTATAACAAAAGATGGATAGAAGTCTACAAAAAAAGCAGGAGAAAATATAATTGATAAAAAAAAACTGTTCACAGAAGTAATAGCTGAAAACATCCCAGACAGAGGTAGAGAACTGGACATACAGATAAGTGAATCATATAGAACTGCAACTAGCTATGATAAAAAAACTAAACCTAAACATATCATAGTCAAGATCCTAGAAACCCAACAGAAGAACAAAATCCTACAAGCAGTTAGAGAAAAGAAACAAATCACCCAGAAAGGAAAGCCCAACAGAATCACAGTAGACTTCTCAACACAAACCCTCAAGTCAAAAAGAGCCTGGAGTGAAGTATTTCAAGACCTACAAGAAAATAACTTCAAACCTAGACTGTTGTATCCTGCAAAATTATGATTCAAAACTGATGGGGAAATTAGATTCTTCCACATCAAAGAACACCTGAGAAATTTCATGAACATGAAACCAGCAGTCCAGGCAATTCTTAACAATATCCTAGAAAGAAACAATGAAGATCACAACACCATGAGGCTCAAGAGAGGGAAGCCACCAGGCAAGGTAAGAAACTATGCATAAAGGGAGGAAAATAAGAACAGAGCCAACAAAAGTAAACATCATAACATCAATTATATAAAACATCAATATCCATCAATTATAACCAGCAATGCTAATGGGCTCAATTCACCAATCAAAAGAAATAGGCTGGCAGAATGGATTAAGAAGCAATATCCAACAATATGCTGTATACAAGAAACACACCTAAATCAAAAGAAAAATCATATACTGAACGTAAAAGGATGGAAAACAGTTCTCCACATGACAGGAACCCAGAAAAAAGCAGGGGTAGGAATCTTATTTGCAGAGAAAGTAAATTTCAAACCAAAACTAATTAAAAGAGACAACATTGGTCACTACACCCTTGTGAAGGGAACAATCCAAGAGGAAGAGATGACAATCCTAAACATACACACACCAAATATGAATCCCCCCAACTAAATAAAAGATATATTAATGAACATGAAAAATCAAATAAGCACTAACACAATTACAGTGGGACAACTCAAAACCCTACTATCACAAATAGACAGATCATATAGACAAAAAATTAACCTCAAAATTCTGGAACAGAACCAAGCTATTGAACAAATGGACTTAATAGATGTTTACAGAGTATTCCACCCCACAAAATCAGAATACACATTCTTTTCAGCTGCACATGGGTCATTCTCCAAAATAGAACACATGTTAGCTCATAGGGCATATCTAACTAAATGTAAAACAATTTAAGTTACCTTCTGTATATTGTCAGATCATAGTGCAATAAAATTGGAGATCAATAACATAAGAAACCACAAGACCACCACAAAAACATGGAAACTGAATAATACACTCATGAACAACCAATGGGTCACAGACAAAATTAACAAAGAAATTAAACAGTTTCTACAAGTAAATGATAATGCCAGTACAACATACAGGAGTCTATGGGCCACAATGAAAGCAGTTCTATGGGGGAAATTCATAGAAATGAATGCACATATTAGGAAAACAGAGAGAACTCAAATAAAATACCTAATGCAGAACCTCAAGCTCTGAGAAAAAGAAGAGCATAAGAAACCCAAAGCTCATACAAGAGAGGAAATTATAAAGATCAGAGGAGAAATCTATGCCATGGAGGCTAATAGAATGATACAAAAAATCAATGAATCAAAGAGTAGGCTTTTCAAAAGGATAAAAAAAATTGATAAAGCTTTAGTCAACCTTTTCAAAGAAAGGAAAGAAAAGGCTGAAGTATATGCAATTAAGAATGAAAAAGGTGAAGTCACAACGGATCCAGCAAAAATCCAGAGGATCATCAATACCTACATCAAGAACCTGTACTCTAATTAAATGGAAAACACAGAAGGAAGAGACAGATTCTTAGATATATAAGAACTGCCAAAGTTAAATGAAAAAAATATAGAAATTCTAAACACCCCAATTACAATGAGTGAAATTGAAATTGTAATAAAAAGTTTATGAACAAAGAAAAGCTCAGGTCCTGAAGGCTTCACTGCTAAATTCTACAAGACATTTAAAGAAGAACTATCACCATTACTCTTTAAACTCATCCAGGAAATTAAAATTGAAGCACGGCTTCTGAATTCATTCCTGGAAGCAAGTGTTACTTTGATTCCAAAACCAGGGAAAGACCCAAACCAAAAAGAGAACGACAGGCCAATCTCCCTAATGAACATAGATGCAAAAATCCTCGACAAGATACTGGCAAACAGAGTACAGAGAGTCATCAAGAAGATCATACACCCTGACCAAGTCAGATTTATTCCAGCAATGCAAGAATGGCTCAACATTCATAAATCAATAAATGTAATACACTATATTAACTGAGTCAAGATCCAAAACCATATGATCATCTCAATAGATGCAGAAAAAGCATTTGACAAAATCCAATACCCATTCATGATAAAAACCCTATAGAAAATTGGAATAGAAGGTCTTTATCTCAACCTGATTAAGGCTATCTAT
>NW_004624881.1:1347032-1364953 GCF_000247695.1 Heterocephalus glaber | reverse complement strand
TCTATATGTCTTTCCTTACACCAACACTGCCTTGATTACTGTAGCTTTAGAAGAAGTCTTAAAATTAGGTAATAAATGACTTCCAACACTGTTTTTTTTTTCGTTTTACTTTTCTAGGTCCTTTGTACTCCTACATAACTTTTAAATTTCAATATCTAATTCTTTATTTATGACATGTATAAATAGACCTGACTTTATATAAACCTTGTGCTTTCTAATCCTGCTTAATTCAAATACAAGTTCTAGGGGCTCCTAGAGATTTCTTAGTATTTTCTCTTTAAATGATCAGTTCATGTAGATATAAAGATTTTACTTCCACCTTGCCAATTCTAAGCTAATTATTTCTTTTTATTCCAAGAATATTTTGTTTGGGGCCTATGTTTCAAAGTTTAATGGACAGACAAAGAGTACACATATCTGCCCTTGTTCCCCACCTTGGGCAGAAAGCACTGTATCTCTTCCTTTCATATAAGGCATTTTTGCTGAAGTATGGAGTACATGTCTTTAATCTGTTGAGAAGTTTCTGTTCTACTTCTAGTCTCCTGATAGCTTTTACCATGAACAACTGTAGAATTTAGTCCAATACTTTTTCTCCAACTACTGACAGGATCATATGGCTTTTCCTTTCCTCTGTTAAAATAATGACTTATGGGAGTGGATCTTCCAATGGTGAACCAACACTGCCACCCCTGTAATAAAAACACTTTCTACATACTGCCAAAAAAAGAGAAATTCTGCATACATTGTGAAATGGGTGAAATATAGTAACATATCTAAAATCAGTATTATGATTTTTATACAATATGAAATCCAGTTACTATAAAAATTGATCATAATAATGGTTATACTAACATCTGAACATTTGTTGTTAATGTAAAGGCTATGTTTGCTTACATGGTTTTATTTTTATGAAATGCCCTCATAAATTTCATTACCTTATAGATTTCTTAGTTACCCTTTCAGATCCAGTTCAAGGAAAAATTAAATTTGCATGTGCTGATGCTCTATTTCAGGGTAAATTTCCCTCACTATGATTTCTGGCTTTAGACCTCAGCCACATATGAAACACAGCACCTAAGAAAATATTGGAAGAATTAATTACATAAAATAAACACCAGAATTTGATAAAGTCTATGTATTCTACAAGTACACATACATCATATGGAACTGAAATAATTACCTTACCTTAAAATTTTAAACTCTGAATTTCACAGGTACAAGTATGTGTGCTATGCATTACAAATGTTACTAGACATGTAGAAATTCACATGTACAAAGTTACCTGAGCAATGAAGCACTGAGTCTAATCTCACTAATGTGAATGTTGCTTTTGCTCAATACTAAGAGACTTGCTGAGATCTTTGCTCCTGCTTTTTTCTCCATGAGTAAATTCAAGCTCACTTCTCAGTGAGACTCCCAGTGTGGACCGTGCTTGCAGTGCTGCTTCTGAAATATATTTGAGCCTGGTGAATGTTCATCAAGGACCTATGGGGTCACAGTTTTGAGGAGCTTGGGGACCTGATGATCCCAGCCTCAAAATGCCCACATTTCCTCCAGGCTCCAATGGGTCAGGAATGCTTTGACCACATCATTGAGACTAATTAAATTTCCGACAGATTTTGTCAAGAAGTAGTTTATATGTGTAACACTTAATAAAGAGGAATAATTCAGGTATGATTTGCATGTCACTGGAGATTCAGTGAATTTTCCAGTGTACAACTTATTATAAAATTAATTTCTGTACATTACAGTAAAAAAACTCCTGTTTAGTACGATGCTGTGGCTCTCTATGGTCCATCCCCTAAAACACATTCCCCAATGTGAGGAGCATGAGAGATGATGGACGGTTAAAGAGGTTCCCTACAGAGAGGCAAATACATTTTTTGTTAGAGTCATCATAAGAGATTCATAGAGTGCCTCCAAAAGTGGCCTGATTACCAAAAGTTTGCTTCAATTGAGCAACCTGCCCTCAGTACTCACCAGCATCAGTGTCCATGACATGCTTTTGGAAATCCAGAACTTTTTGATAAATAAATAGACTGAAAGGGTAAATTCATCACCACAGGAATTTTGTTATTCTGAGGGCAAAGCAGACCAAGACACAGGACACACACAATGTTGAGCTCAGTTTCCTGAAGGAAAGTGACTGTACAGTAAAACAATTTCCCTATGTTATAAGATATTGCAAACTCATTTCATTTGTTAATTTATAGCAAATACTGTAGATCATGGCATCATACAAAGGTTGGAGACAACTGCTCCTGTGCTGTGTGTACTGTAAATTTGTTGGTCATATTATTAAACAATATCTCAATAGCTTAGAGACAGCCTTTTTTGCCAAACTAGACAGAATAAGAATTTTATACAAAAATTTGAATTTCATGTTGGCAATGAATTCACTAAAACAATTGCCTAGGAGACCCTTCATTGTTCTTCATCTCTGCAATACCAGGCTCTCCATTCCCTTCCTGTCTCCCAAGACCAACCAGACCACAGTTTTCTGTATACAGTGTTCATGTGTAATAATTTTATTTCTAGTAGAAACCTAGTGAGGAGGGAGAACAAATTCTAGAGTGGTGGAAATAGTTAACTTTCCCTTTGCTGGAACAAAATACTCAACACACACAGCACAGAGGAGGACTTTACTTTACCCTTAGATTTTAG
Organism: Heterocephalus glaber; assembly: GCF_000247695.1. Next base: position 1,362,289 of record NW_004624881.1, on the reverse strand, counting down.
GTGATTCAGTCCATGGTTCACTGGCTCCAAGCAAAAATGGTAATGCAGAAGTGATCTCAGAGGAGAGGTGCTCACCCTGTGGCAGCCAGGAAACAGATACAGAGAGGAGGTTCTGGGAGAAGCATTTTTCTTCAGTGACCACCTCCAACCCAGTCCCAACTCCCTGCAGGACAGTCAGCTACTGAACTCCCCAAGATGAACAGACTGATGAGGAGAACAGGCATGATCCAGTCAAGATCCAAACATATGAGTCTCAAGAGGCAAAATTTAGTTCTAAACTGCAAAAGGGTTTTTGATGTGGTCATAAAAGTGTGAATAGGGGCCACTAGAAGTATGGCCAACATGGCATTTAATGCATAGTGCATGTGTTTGTTTGTGTGTGTCTGTCATTGAAGGTCACACTTGTGCATCTTGATTGTCTCAGGTATACTTACAAATCTCATTGTTTTATGTAAAATTTCACTTAGCATTTTTCAATCATTGAATCAGGGAAAGAGCTTGAAAGAGAGTTCATTTAAATGCAGATTTCTTAGAGACTATTTTTATTCTGTAGAACCAAAGAGGAAAAACTTCAGACCAACTATTCAACAGATCACTGGATTCAGTTCTAGAAACCAGCATCCAGGGAGGGAAAGCAGCCTCTGGTGGTACAGGGCTTTTCTGTGACTGAGAACATCAGCCCAGCACTGTGACTCAGCTCCCTCAGAAAACCCCATGTAACAGGCCTGGGTCCTCACTACAGAAGACTCTGCTGCTGTGACCACTGAATCCTGCACAACCTGAGTTCTCTGCATCCTGAGCTTCTCAGGCAGTCTGTAAATAGCACACCTTTGCACAACCACTTCTTGTGAGCATCTCCTGCCATGTCACTGGTGTAGGGTGAACCAGAGACACTGAAGTTCTTGTTCTGTGATTTTTTATTCTTAGAGTGTCTAGTTTATTATGAAAAGATTCTTCAGTATATACATAAGAACCCAAAGTATCAGTTTACCAATTTCACCTTCCCAACACACACACACATACACACACACACACACACACACACACACATACAGGCATATCAACAATATCAGTGTTCCTTCACAGTTCCTAGAGAAACTGTATCCCACAGCCCCAGACAACTGGCTAGCTGCAAGATTGCTGAAATAAGAGCATTCATCTATGTATCTTGATTTTACATATTTTTAAGCGGTGTAATAAATCTCTTTCAACATAGTAGCCTGTTAATTTAAAAGTCATCTGACCAGATTCCTTCTCCCACGGCTAAGAAAGAATCTTGTTTATTCCTCACTTGTAGGTGAGGATACTGAGATTCCAAAATCAGAAAGCCAGGACTAACTACTATCCAAGTCAGTGGTTCTACTATACCAGCAACATACATCAGAATTACTGGTTATTAAATCCACATTCATAAAACTCTAATTTGAGTGAGGTCTAAGTATAGACCAGGTGTATCTTTAAAGATGATTCCTTGTACCCAGATGTAAAGAATATTGAATGCTCAGTACTGACAAGCAAGAGGCTGCATCATTCCTCACCCACACCACCATTTTTAATAGCTACATAAAACCAGGCAAATAGCTCACTTTTATTAACAATAATCATGTGGGTATTATATTCACAGGTACCCAATGTTCACTTCAAAACTTCATGTGGAGTCTTGGTGGCAATGTTCCTTTATACATTAAATCCCACACTGTGCTTTGTGAAATAGTTTGTAACAGAATTAACTCACCATAACCCCCCTCTGCCATGAGATGAATAGCTTGGTCAGCCAGATCTTAATAAAGAGAAGAAAGGGCAGTAAATCAATGAAGCAATACCTTATGGTAGAGATAACCAGGTATAATTACCATACCCAAAGGAAAACTAGCCCATCTCAATCTGTAATTAGACTAGCATGAACACCACTTAATCACAGTGCAACAGAAACCTTCACTTAACATCAGTCCTTAGAAGTCACAATTACTTGTGTCAAAATTATTTTTCCTTTAAAAGCAAAATTGGCAGTGCATACAACTTGTCCTTCGCTAAGGCTATGTGGAGGAAACCTGAATATCAAGAACAAAGGATTTACATGATTGATTTGGGTGCCACAGACATTGAAATAACTATCCCTGTTGGTTACCAGAAATTATTCTCCCCACAACAAAAATAGATTTAGAGTTCGATAATTTTAAGTCAAAGATCTTTTTTCTCAATAGCTCGGCCAATTCTTCCTTGATGTGCTGTGTAGAATCCCCATCTCTTTTCAGATCTACTTGCTTCAGTGCTTCCTGGTGGATCTCTTTTACTTGTGTGTATCATTCTTGGTGTATCAAAATTGCAACTAGATTACTGAGTACAGTAATGTGCAGCTCAGGATGATTTATCTGGTCTGCCAGTTCTGATGCTATTTTCATATAAACATTGGCCTCATCAAAGTGGCCCTGTGCATCCAAGGTAGTGGCCAGGTCACTCATCAGCACAATTGTCTGTGGGGTCTTTCTCCTTATATTTCTTCAGAAATCTGCAGAGCATTTTCAGACATCCTCTGTGCCAGTGATGGCTGTTTGGAAAACAGACGTTATCATGCATAGGCATCTAGGCACATGCCCAGGAGGAGGTAGATATTAGCTTTTATTTCCACTGACATAACATCTTCTGCTAACTCTGTTTCTCCTTCAATTTTTTCCACTAGTGTTGAAATGTAGAATTCATATCCAGCAAGAACAAATTCTTGTCTCTTCTGAGCAGCATAGATACTGGCCAGCTTCTGCGATATTTCAATTATTATGTTGTCTTCCTGCTTCATACCCCCTCCAAGCAGGTAACTCATTTTTGCTTAAAAAGTTGTTCAGCATCTTCAAGCTGACCTCCTATAAATCCTCAGTTGGCCATCACATCATAAGTGTAAGGGGTAGCCTTATTGTTATCATTCTGATAGGCAAGGTGAGAGCATCATGCAAAATTAACTCAGCCTCTTCTGGGTCATCTTTCATGATGCTCACCTTCTCTCTTTTTAGCAGCTGGATGATCTCTGCCTGGGTCTCATCTGATGGATCCCATTGGCTGCAGCAGGCCTTTAGAATCAGGCGAGTGCTGCCAGCAGTGGGAGCAGGCTAAGACATGGAGCTCCTGGCTTTCAGCAGCCTGGGAGCAAGTGCACTGAGCAACCCACAGTGCAATAACACCCTGTGGCCTGAAGAAGGGCTCAGCTCAGCATCCCACTCAAGAGCCAGAACATGTGTTTTGTGACTTTTGATTCCCATAGGAACTCAGTCTTATCCAATAAACCTCTTCTCAAATTGGTTTCTGATCAGACCACTTCTAAATATGGTTCCACTGCAGTGGATTTCTTCTTCAAAGCTAGTCTACCATGCTGAAAGTGTCACTTTCAGAGTAAAATCTACTCTGCTTTGCATCTTGCAATAAGCATTGTTTTTCTTGGTGCTACAAGTGCTTGTCTGTGTTTTCTCAATGGGACTACAGGTTCTTTCAGAGCTTATGTTGTGCCTGCTGGATCAGCTTCTGGAGGGAATTCTTTCAAATTCAAGTTATGTATCCAGCACTATCCTCATACCAAAGTTAAAAAAAGACAGTACAAGAAAATAAATTGCCAGCCAGTATTCCTCATGAACATACATCTAATATCCCCAAGAAAATCCAGGCAAACTCAATTCAACAGCACATTAATGGTAAGTTTAGCATGACCACTTGGGATTTACTCTTGGGAAGCAAATTTGGTTGAATGCATGCAAATAAATATAAATGATAGAATAGATTGACGGGATGAAAGACAGATTTATAGATCACCTCAATAGATGCAGAAAATCATTAGACAAAATTCAACAATCTTTCATGTTCAAAATTATCCACAAAGAGTAATCCAGTTGTCACAAACCTATAATCCATATATATTCACACATCCTAGTTTCAGACACCTCCAAAAAGCCCCCCATGTATGAGGCATGAGGCTTTATGGGGACAACTAGATACAAGCCAAAGCACATATCATAGAGCAATCCCATCACTGGTATATCCAAGATACTGAAATCATTCCACTGGAGAAATATCTTCATCTCTTATTAGCTGCAGCTTTGTTGACATGGAAGCAACCTAGATGTCCCTCATCTGATAGAGGAAAAAAAATCCAGCACATACACTAATGGAATGGAACTATACAGGGTTAATCACAGGGAAGTCCTGGCATTTGCACCAACATGGCTGAACCCTGAGGGCTTTATTCCAGGTGAAACATGCCAGGCATAATCACTTCTATCTGGAATCTCACAGAGTTGAATTCATACATCTAGAGAGTAAAACAATTGTTACCAGATCCTGGCAGAGGAAGTTCAGTGGGTAACAGGGAAATATTGATCAAAGTGTCCAAAATTTCAACTACACAGAAAGATTAGGCTTTAGTGATCTATTGCACAGAATGGTGAACATACAGTCTCATGATATATTTTCAGTAGCTGAACAAAGTAGACTCTGAACGTTCACACTTAAAAATGTTAAGTAGAACTGACAATGGATTTGATAATTACTCTCATTTCAACATTCCTCTTTGAAAACATTGAGGATTGAGAAAGCATCTTTTATATGTGTATGATTATTATGTGTAAATAAATACATGCATAAAATTATTCAAATCAAAAACTAGAAATAAAAATTTCTTAGTGTAAAGGACTTGGGTATTATATTTTAAAACTTCTCATAATAGTATTTTCATTTAAAATTCTAAAATATACTGATGTGAAATTTCATAAATCCATTAATAGAAATCATATGTTCTAGGTAGAGAGTTAAAACAAAGAACTGGAGTAATTTATAAAATGAGTATGGAAATTACAAAACAATCTTCTTATTCATTCAAATATCTGGAGGAAAATAAATCTTGACAGAAAAATCTAAATAATTCTAAGTAAAGAGATAAAATAGGACAAAAGAAATTCATATTCATTCAGAATTGTTGACATTCTACTTTTGCAACTGTGTCATTTAAATATAAATTTGAAAGAGATCTTATTTCCTTGAAAGTAGCTATGAAGATGACCCAGATACTATTATATTTTAAAAAGAAATGTAGATATGTTAGCAAGCTTGGTTGGAGTAAATATTTGATGACAAATACAGAAAGTAAAACAGATTTGCACCTTATATAAATACATAATTGTCACCTATACCTAAATAAAGCTGGAGAACAGATGTAGCCTCCTCAGTGATGAAACATTGAAAGTTCCATCTCAGACATCAGAGGAGGGTGAGCCACATCCAGACATTCACAAGGATATGAACTCTGGATGGCAGGAGGTCCATGGGGCCAAACACCCCTTGCTTCTGTCTGGAACAATAAGTATGGAGACACAGGGAGCCTGATGTGCCTGTTGTTCCAATGCTAGACTAGGGCTAAATGTGCACCAGAGTCTTGATGCTGAGGTTTTTCTAGACAGGGCATCTGGACAAAACTCTAGAAAATTTTGGATTCCGTTGAGACACCAAATTTCCAATACTGTACTTATTTTAATCTCTAGGTTGCAGGATCAGCTCTTGGGTATCAGAAAAATAAAAACATCTCCATTTTCAATCAATGCACTTGTATGCACTATTTTATGAGTAAAATGTACCACACATGGAAGCATTACCTGTTACTCCCCAGGTAAATCCCAGGAGTAATTATATTTTCATCTGTCTCTGTGCTACAATCTGATAACTATTTTCCTTCATGAACAAATTTTAGTAAATAAAGCACGAGGTTCATCTATTCATTCAGAGCACAGGGAGAAAACAAAACTTCCAAAATAAAAATTTTGAGAAGTTCACCTCTCTCTACTTACAAAGACTTTGTTTCCAGTTGTTTTGTGTCCTAATTTTCACTGAGTGAATCAAAAGGGTTTTAGAGGATGCAGCAAAGGGTCCTGTGCAGTTTCTTAGTGTTGATCACCCATCTTGTTCTCAGGCCTGAGTTGATCCCCTGTCTAATCTCCTTGTCATTTATCCCATCCTGAGTGGAAAAGTGAGTGCAAAAGAGCACAGTGCAGAGAGCAGGGTCTTCTCACAGGACCACACACAGTGTGCTTCTCCAGGTTGGACAGATCCAACAACTGAGGTTATCTCAGCAGCACAGGCGTCTGTTAAGGTGGCACACATAACTCACACACTGCTCTCTATGGTACCTATCTTTGTTTTTACCTCAAAATCATCCCAAACATTTTTGAGACAATTTGCCAATGCACACCAGACTTCTACTGTTTTGGGAAATGTGTATATAACATACAAGTACTGAAAAAGAAAATTTAGACATGGATTTATAATTCATGCAGAAATCAAAAATGTACTCAGTCAAATAAAATTAGATAATTCAAAGGTATAGATCCCAATTTAAGAATACGTATCAAGTATAAAATAAAATACTCCAAATGATAGTTAATATTTTGTTTTAGTCAAGATAATTCTTGACTGTGAACAGAGAATATCTGTTGAACATTCTTCTCTGACAACCACTGATCTCCCTGGGGTGTACACCATAGATGATGGGGTTCAGAAATGGGAGCACCATGGTGTAGAACATGGCAGTCAGAGGATTCTTAAGGGATGATTTCTTTGCAATGGGACCTAAGAGACCTATTGCTCCCCAAATGACAAACAAAAACCAAATGGCCAGCTGCATGGTACAGGTGGACATGGCTTTGTTAGGGGATTTCACTAAATTGGTCTTAAAAACACCTTAAAATATAATATAGGACACAAACATAAATGCAAAACACAGTAAGGCAAAGCAAACACACAGCAATGATTACAAATTCAGAATACTGGACATCTGGTAATAAGATCCTCAGAATTTGAGGAATATCACAGAAATATTGCTGGATCACAGTGGTCATGGTGAAGGAAAGCCTGAACAAAGCACCTGTGTGGATAGCAGAGTAAATCAGATCAGAGCCCCAGGAGCCAGCTGTGCCCTGAGAGCATAGACTCAGGCTACTGATGAGCTCATAGTGCAGAGGGTGACAAATGGCCACATAGTGGTCATAGGACATGACCACCAGGAAGGCAAATTCCACAGCCACACACAGTGTGAACAGGAAAATCTGTGAAGTACACTCTGTCTGGGAGATCATCTTACTGCCAATCATAGAATTCACTACAGCTTTGGGAACAATAACTTAGATCCTGCTGAGGTCCATGAGAGCCACATTGCTTATAAAAAAAGTGCCTGGAAGAGTACAGATGTGTGTCTGTCAAGATGACAGTGACAGTCACAAGATTCCCTGTTATTACTCCCAAATGAATCACAAAGAACAGCTTTCCCAAGCTCAGAGATGGAGAATAATGTCCTCTGTAACCATGAAAGTCTCCTGGTCCTTTCTTTATACAGGAAAAGATAAGGTTCAGTAGGAATTTTTAATTCATAGGTTCTTCAGAAAGCTTAGCTGTCCTGTGTCTTGGTCTCTTTTGTGCTCAGCATAGCACAGTACCTGTGGGGAGTGCTTCATTTTCAAATGTATTTTAGCAAACAGTTCTGGAGGTCAAAGTCCATGGCTGGGGCATTAATGCTGGTGAGTGGCCCATGGGAGAAAAAGTAATGGGAAGAAGAGAAGAGAGGAGAGGAGAGGAGGGGAGGGGAGGGGCGAGGAGAGGAGGGGAGAGGAGGGGAGAGGAGGGGAGAGGAGGGGAGGGGAAGCAAGGGAAAGGGAGTGGAGAGGAAAGGAGAAAAGAGAAGAGAACTGGTGAAGACCTCAGCTTGGTCTATTTAAACAACACTCTCTTTGGATAAACATTTGCTTCTTTGTTAGTCTTTTTGGAGGATTTTACCCATAAATTATTTAACTCTCACCAGGCCCCACATCCATAGGTTCTGTCATCTCCTGTTACCCTTACACTGGGGAGCAGGGCACACAAATTTTGGAGCATGGACTGCATACAAGCCTCAGCATCAAGTTAGAAGGAAGCATTTTCCTGATCTTAAAGATTCTCTGGTTTATGTCTAATGAGTTTCATTGATGTAGAAACCAAAATGTTTCATCCTTTATGGTTCGGTTTTTATGTTTACACACTCAAATTGCTAACTTTAGTTTAGCAACAGGGAGATTCTACATTGATGGCTTTATGAGTAAATTACACCAGAAATTGACTAAGAAAACCAAATGGAAGATAATGCAATAGTTTAGAAAAAATTCACATCCCTAATCTGATAATCTTCAGTAGCATTCAAGTGTATCTTAGACTCTGATAATGGAGCCTGAGAAATTGATATTACTAGTGCTTCCCTAAAGGTGGAAATGAATGCCCAAGGCATCCCACAGGGAGCTCCCTTCTGCCTCCCCAGGATCCATTTCATCTGAGAGATGTAATTACCCACTGTTCATGTGGGAAAGTTCATGGGGCAATGACTGGGAAGAGACTTGATTAGTACCATTTTCACTCCATGGCTAAATGAAATTGATTATTTTTCTATAACTCTTAATTTGCATGAAGAATAATTTAGCACATATAAGGGGGCATCTTTTTAAAAAATGCTCCTACACTGGTTTTGAGTAAAAGTAAATAAAATTAACATAAGATAGATATCTTATTATTTCAAACATTGGATACTATCACTAAATCTATTGCAAAGACCACAGTTGCCCTGAGAACTCCAATTCTCCTGCTAAATTTGTTTTAGATAACATGAATTTTTTTCATTATTCCTTATGTGAACTAGACACAATGGGGTGGCACCCAACACCTCCTGCTGTAGCTGGATACATACATCCAGTGTGGTAGAATCTCTGCTGAAAGAAACCAACACCCCAGATACTTAATGTCAACATTGCAAATCCTTCTTCTGGCTCATTCAGTGTGTGTTTCCATGTGCTTGGTGGATTCATGAATGCTCTTGCTGAGTGTGCTCAGTCACTTAGCTACTCCCTCCCACTAGGCATTCTAATTGTCTCCTCTTTTGCCCTGTTTCTCTAGGTGTTGCATGCTCATATATCTGGTACATGTAGGTGTTCTCACCAAGGTTAGAATAGTGAACAAAATAAGAATGTAAAGAATCACCCAACTAACTGGTAATTATCAATTGTAACTTCCATACTTGGACCAAATACATAAATTATCATGGTATCAAATAGTGGCATCCATGTTCAAGGATTTTCCCATTCTTTGAAGTGTGATACTGACTACATCAGAAGCCACCTAGAGGATTAGTAAAGTACATTTATGGGTGTGTGAGGTTCATGGAGACATGACCTGAAGGTCTATATTGAGACTGTGATGCTTTCCTCTCTTGTGCTGTTTTCTTGCTGTTTCCTGTTTTTGTTTTTTTTCCATGTCTTTTGATATCCCTGTCTTAGAGCTAGGAGACCAAGGACTGAATTCTTTGAATCCAAGAGCAAAATTTAACCTCTACTCTTTTAAGTTGTTGGGAGATATTTGCTGGCATAGATGAGAAACCTGACCAACTTAGGTTATAGGGACCAGGCATAGGGGCTGCCCAAACCGTCTGGAACTCACATGTTATAACTATTTTCCCTAGATGCCAGGCATGGAGTTAGAAGACATATTGAATGTGCTCATGAACATAAAATACATTTTTAAAAGATAAAGCATAAAGGACCGACCTGAAAATTTAAAATTAGAAGTGAATTCAGGGCAGTATAAAATGCAAACCATCTCCCCAGGAACCTGTCCTCCATAGTACAGACAAGCACTGCTCGCCCCCCGCCCCCCCCGCCCCGTCCTGGCACTGAATCTTTCAGGAGACAATGCCTTCCTTCAAGTGGTTCCATACAAGTTTCTAGTAAAGTACAAAGTTAATGCAATTCCTCATGCTGTTTTAATATATCATATATTATTATATTATTATTACTTCTGTGCTATAGGGGCAACTTTATTTTCAGTCATTTAAAAAGATATAAAAGCAAGAAACATTTTTAGGATTTGAAGAGATTTGGAATGCACAGTGTGTATTTGGTATTCATATTACTGTATCCTAAATCTTATATCTCCAGGAAGCCCCATGAGTATGGATCAGCATCAGCCAGAGGTGGAACCTAAGCAGGCAGCCAGGTGTTCTGAGAGAGGAGTGAGAGAATCACAGGGTTTCCTCCTGCAAATGTGGATCAGGCTGGGGTGGATTCATGCTGCTGTCTGCCCAATCTGGGCACAGAGTCTGACACAATTCCCCTTCTCCCACTCCTCAGGGAAATGCACTGCCATGGTGGACAAGACCTGTGGGTCCCTCCTCAGCCTGCACCAAGGATGAGCTTGCACTGGGCTGGTCCATGGGGGGAGAGTCAGCATGTCCCAAGTGGGTCCAGACACCCAGGCTTACAGTGGCCTACTTCAGCTCTCCATGCATAAAGGTTTCCATGCAGGTGCTGCCATGGTTTCCCTGACAACTGAGATGATTGTGCACCAGTGATGGCCATGAACTGCTAATGTGACCTGTGAAGCAGCCCAATCAGGCAGTGGTGGGTGGAGAAAGATGCATGACTGGGATGCATCCATGATTCCTAGGAAAACCTCAATTATTTACAATCATTATTCTTTAGAGTAAAGTATTGCCCCCAAGACAGGTAATTTTACTCATTACTGCTTTAGTTTAAATATAGTATATTTAAATTTAAAAGAAATTCATTTTCCAAAATGCATTAGTGTAAAACATTGATTACATATTTTGTACATTTTTAAAAGACTTTTATAATCAACAGATTCATATGAGTTAAAATAGTGTTTATCTAAAAAAAATGTACTTTGAGATCTTGTCATGTAATTGCACTCATTTCCAAAAATAAATAAATGTTCTCAAAACAGAAGGGAAAGGAGGACATAAGAAAATCTATGTTGCACAGTTCATGAGGAATTGGATTCTCAGATGTTGCTTCTTCCTTTCATTCCACAGGAGCCCATCTGATACTCCCCTCCTGTGACTCATCCCCAGGGTTTACAAATGTCCTGGGTTCCCTTCACACCCAGAGGCATATTCCTGAATTACTGTGTAAAGCACTTCTGGGTGTAAAATTGCAGCCACTGCCCCCAAAACTCTACTTCAAATTCAGTTTCAAATTCACCATTCTTATACTAATTACTGCAAACGTTTGCTAAAATTATCAAATTAAACACAGAATTATTTCAACCTAGATGGTAATCTACATGACAAAAGGGCTCATGCCTAGGAATCAGCATCATTTTGAACACATTATGCATTGGCATGAATATATTCCTTCTCCTGTATAATATAATTCACATTACTATGTCCATATAAAAGAATGTACAAATGGATTCCAATATTTTCCATGCTCAGGTAGCTTCTCATAGGTCTAGCCATGACACATGTGCCTTTTCTAAGTAAATATGTATCTTTCAAATGTGAATTTTTCTGTAAATATCTTGGATAATTTAAGATCAAATACCATCTCAGATTTTGAAATATTATTTGAGTTTATGCAACTTTTTATGGAAAATTTATTATATGTCATCACTAATATTAAACTAACCATAATTTCAAGAATAGAGAATCATTTAAAGTGTACCAGAGTCATACTATATATCAAGTAAAATTAATTTTAAAGCGAGGGCAGGGGAATGGGGAAAAAAATAAGAACCAAGATATATTATGTAATGGTACAAATTTCCAGTGATGAATGTCATTATATTATATACCTAAAATGCACTAATAAATATTTTAAAAGTAATTTTAGATGATGTCAGCCATTGTGTGGATTATCAATTTCATGATCAACCCACATTAGGCAACAACCACATTTATCCCCTCCAGAATTGCATGATATTTTATATTTTAGATATTTAAAACACCTTCAAGTTTTTTTTTTAATTTGCAAAGATTCATTTATTTTTCTCAGGTAGAACAACAAGTTAGGGAAAGACACATTTTACAGCTCATTAATATGTAGTTGGTCCTAATCTTTCCTGGCACAGCTGTCAAAAACAGTGCTTTAACATAAAACGAGGTGCCTGCCCCTCCCCCAACAGAAGGTATACCACTAATTCTAGAGGACTGAGTGTTTTTTCCCTGAGAGAAGCATAAGACTAACAGAAGTCACTGAGCACTATCCAAGCAGCCTCTCCATTTCCATTTTGAATGATTTTGCCTGAGCTAAGCAGCCAGTCAGCACTTTGTAAGACCATGTACCTCTTCTTCCTATAAATCAACTACAGTTCCCCCAACCTCCCCCCACAAGTCCCTTTCCTCAATCATGTGGACTCGGTAAGCCTCAATGTCCTGGACCCAAAGCACCAACTGAGATCCCTCCTCTATTTCAGCCTTGATAACCATCAACTGGGAAATGAGGCTCCTGTACACCATTCACACCTGTCCACTTGTCTTCACAATTGGATATGGGAAGAGAAGTTTTTCAGTCACCTTAACCAGATTGTAAGATTAATTAAGATTAATTAAAAACTACATAAAGTACTTTTAGATTGAGAGAGACAGATATAAATAAGTGGTTTGTGATCAAGAATGGTAAATACATAGGTAAAGATAGCTCTAGGAAGATGACGTTATGGCTCCAAGAAGGACAGGCAGGGCAATCCTTCTCTTACATTCTCTGTCATTTTATTCACATCTATTTTTATCTGGAGTGCAGACTGAAGGTGGCCCTGAGACTGAAGCTTTCAAATAACTCTAGCTGCACAAGAAGCTTTCTTTAGTTGACCAGCAGCTCTTATGTAACTCTGGGGTTTGACACAGCACCCTCCTTCTAAAATTTCAATAAGCATATTCAAATGCAAATATGTTAAAGGAAGAAATGTTATCTCTTCTGAAAATTCCCAAGAGGATTTTTGAAACCTTCTTCCCAAAGGTAGGATGAAAGGACTGCAAGGATACCAAGAACAGGAAGTCCCTCCCACACCTATGACTGTTACCTTCACAACACCCATGGTGCTCCTAACTCCCAAGGGATAAAGTCCATGATAGGTGAAGGTCTGTGAGCTGGAGCTGGGTGGGGTGGGTTAATTAGGCTCCTGGTAGGACTTCATAGTGCTGAAAACTAAAAGGGCAAGTAAGAGTTCAAAGATGGCAGGGTAATGATGGAGAAATGCATGTAGAAATGGATGTAAATATCTGTACAGGGAGCAGGACTAGCAGCATATATTTCAAAGACAGAAAATACAGTAAATTTGGTAGATCAGATTAGAGACCAGAGATGCCAATGCAAAAATTCAAAACAAAGCTTGGGAATCATTGATGGAAAAGAAACTGTGAAGTATTTCTTTTATTTACATAGGAGGCTTAAACCTGTGTTTAACAAGCAAGCCCAGTACTAGCACCACTAGATTCTGGCCTGTTTTTGTAAGCCATCATTTTACAAACTAAATAAATAAGGAATCAAATATCTCTCACACACAATGCTCACTTGGAACAGCTGAAAATTTTTCAGTGAAAACTTTAAAGATGAGCTCATGAACTCAGTTTTAAGTTGTGCCAGTTAAATTTGGTCAAATTTGAGAACTCAAAGGAAGTTGTCTAATCAGAGCCCACTATTTGTGTGACATCAGCCCACCTGCCCCTGAAACCTATTTAAGGAATATTTACCAAAACCAGACAGAAAAAGCCCTGCATGGCTATGAATCAGATTTGTTCCAGCACAACCCGGTTGCATACAAGTAACTATAGTTAGTTCTTTATACAATCTAGAACTGACCAGGACAAAGTTCTGAGTAGAAAACTGTAAGAAATACAGCTCCACCCTATCGTCTTCACTAAATCTGGAGTGTTTCATGGTCTGGCAGTTTGCTTGTTGCTGAAACTACACTTTGCTTCTTTCACACTATGACTCTGGAAGGGGATGACTTTTCCCATTACTGGTAGCCATAATTTTCTAGGTTTCTGCCATCTTTGAAGTTGCTGCTTGGACAGCTTCAAGCCAAGCTTCATAAATACTGTGATTTTGACCCAGAAGGAGACTCTCCCGCTGCCATTCCATGCTCCCAGGGCAGAGAAAGTGAGCCATTCCCAGCACCAAGGAGGCTCCACCACCACCAATCCATGTTCCTAGGGCAGAGAAGGTGAGCCAGTCTGAGCACCTGGAAGGAGGCTCCACCACCACCATTCCACACTCCTAGGGCAGAGAAGGTGAGCTGCTGTGGGTGCCAGAAGCACACACCCACCCACCCCCAGGGGGAAATGAGAAGACATGTGAATAAACCTCAAAAACAGGCTTCTAGATTACCTACAGCAACCCCAGAGGGAAACAAGATGGAACAATCTGATACTCAACCACCTGGACTCTCCAAACTGGCAACAAAAGAGGATCTAGGAGAAATGAAATCAGAAATAATTTCTCAGATAACAGCAAAGATTGTGCTCATAGTGCAAGACATGATTAATAAATCTAGAGAGGACACAGATGAAAAAATACAGGATCTGAGGAAAATGATGGACTCCCATCATAGGAAACAAGTGAAATCCATAAAACAGATGCAAAGAGATTTCCAGGAGATTAAAAACTCCATCAAAAGCCTGCACAGCAGAATGAACCAATGTGAGGATAGAATTTCAGATATTGAAGATAAGATTGCAATTAGTGACCAAGAAAAATTGCTTCAAAATTGTAAAGAGACATGAGAAATAAATCCAGCAGCTGCTAGACAATGCAAAGAAGAATAACATAAGACTGATTGGAGTCAATGAAGACACAGGAGAGAGTGCAGATGACATAAAAAATTGTTCAGAGAAGTGACGGCAGAAAACTTCCCAAGGAGGGGAAAAGAACTTGACATACAGATAAGTGAGGCATATGGGACTCCAGCTAGCCTTGATCAAAAAAAAATCTACACATAGGCATATAGTAGTTAGGATTCCAGAAATCCAACAGAAGAACAAATTTCTACAAGCAGTAAGAGAAAAGAATCAAATCACACACAAAGGAAAGCCCATTTGAGTCACAGAAGACTTTCTATGCAATCACTCAAGGCAAGAAGAGCTTGGAGTGATGTATTTCAAGCCCTAAAGGAAAGCAGCCTCCAACCCAGATTGATGTACCATGCAAAACTGTCTTTCAAAATTGATGGAGAAATAAGATACTTTCATAATAAAGAGCACCTGAGGAACTTCATGAATACCAAACCAGCACTCCAAAACATTTTAGAAGATATCCTGATATCCTAGGAAAAGACAATGAGGATCACAACCCCAGAAAGCCCAGCAGAATGAATCCATTGAGTGCAACAAATTAAATGCAAAGGTGGAGAATCCAACAAAAAGAAAAAGTCATGACAAGGCTTTTAAAACTTTTAACTTCATCTCCCTAATGAGTGTATAA
>NW_004624881.1:1329000-1343492 GCF_000247695.1 Heterocephalus glaber | reverse complement strand
TTGATATTTTAATTTTAAAAATGTATAATTGATATTGTGTAATAGGAAGTAAAGGTCTAAAGGAGCAGGGGAAGTGGGAGGGGTAGGGGAAAGGAAAGAAGGGAAAAGAAATAATATGAGAGAAGGAAAAATTGTAAACAAAGTCTTTGCAAATAGGGAAGGGTGGAGGGGGTGAAGGGAGGGCTAGGAATGGGGAAAAAATAAGAACCAAGCTACTCATGTAATAGAACAAGATCCCAATGATGTATGTAAATGTATTTTATGCCTAAAATGTACCAATAAACTTAATGGGGAAAAATAAGTAAATACTGTGATTTCACAGAAGTATATTGTTTTGGTTCCTGGGGTTAACAGTCAACTATTGAACTGACAAGCCTATTTTATTTGATATGCCAAACCAGCTCCTACTCCAGCAACACCTGCAAAAGCCAGCAGCACATTTCTGATGCAGCCTTCCAGATCCTCTATGTGGAAGAACTCCACAAATCCATCCCAGCCTCTTTGTTTGATTAGCCCGTCCCTTTGTGTTTGTACTCGAACTTTTGAGGTACTTTCTGCTAACAGTTAGATGCAGCTTTCTTGGTTTATGCTCTTCAAATGTTTGGCCACAGAGGCACCGAAAGAATTGAGTCATAATCCTGCCACAGTCTGTTATGCCATCACTGAAAACATGGACCATCACTTGTGACAAGGATTTGACATCGTCTTAGTTTTTGATGTCCAGTTTTCAAAGCACTCTTTGGAAGGCTGCATAGTGGTTGCACTGCACGCAGTCCCTGACCCTCCTCAGCTTCTGCAGTGCGTTCATGCACCCCTCCCCTGCCCCTGGCCCCGCCCAGCAGCTTGGAGTCCTTGGATCCTGTGGCCTGCTCCTGCAGGCAGCACAAGGTGATCTTCAGCGACTGCCTATACAGCTCCTCCTCCTCCCCTTCTGCCCAGGGTGGCGTCAAGGGCGGTAACTATTGGCGCTGGGGCTCTTCCTGGCCTCCCCAACCAGCTCCAGCAGGGGCACCATGGCTGGCCACTTCCTAAGAGGCTACAGCTCATACCCTTCCAGCTCCTCCTCAGACAACATGATGGCGCCGGCGGCATGGGGGGGCACATCCTGAGGCTGCCTCATGCAGTGGGGGTGAAGAACAGCCGCCTGCCTGCGGGGGGGGGGGGCGCTCACACCTTCATGTTTTTAAAAAATACTTTGCAATAATTTGAAGCCACACTCACACTTTTTTTTAAGGAGAAAAACTGATGATCTACCATTCACCTCTCTTTTAAACTCATTTTAATCAAACAAAAATTCCTTCTCAAGGTCTCTTGTAGAAAACCTCTCTAAAATTACAAATTGCTCATTCTAGTATTTTATTATTTCAAGTGCTTCCTCCAGAGCCTGAATCTCCGGAGAACTGCACACAAATGCATTCTCAGAGCCCAGCCCCATCCTCCCTAGACCCAGGGTGCCCAACCCTGACCCCACCTGAGCAGAACCTCTCTGGGCCTCCTGATTCCCGCAGCCCACACCCACCTCTTCCAGGCTTCTCCACAGTGAGCCAGGCCTGAATCCAGCCATCCTGACGAGGGTGCTTTGCAGCCCACGTGCTCTGGGGAAAGTCCTCAGGGACAGGACTGCAGAGGCCACATCCTGCTCAAAGGCTGCCTCTGGGCCAAGGCCTGGAAGGAGCCCGTGGGTCCCCAGTGCTTCCTCGGGTGCTGAGGGTCATAGTCCAGGGAGATCCTGGTATTCTACTCACACTCTCCCAGGGTCACTGCTTCTCAGTCTGATTGGGCCTGTGATGAAATATTCCTCATCCATCCTGCACATCCTAGAATATGTCTCCTTGGGTTTACCAGTTTTGATTTCACTGCTCAACAAACTTACCATATTATAATTTAATATGATAAATTTGACATTAGCACACTAGAAGAAATTCTTGAAATACTTGACATTTGAGGAGTAACCTTTAATTTGCTTTATGTAGTATTTATGATCAAATTGGTCTCATATTGGTAATAATTTTTATATCATAGAAAACATACTAAGTATTAAAATGGATGACAAAGAGTTAACATTTCTCACTTTGGTGGGATGCTTTATAGGAAATATCCACATTACATTTCATTGCAGATAAAACATTAAAGTTTTGTGATGTCTTTTTCATGATCTCTAATAACTGAACTAATGGGAAGTGATCCTACTGGCTTAGTATAGGTTTATTTTTTCTAAATTTGTTATTGTCATAAACCCTATGTTAAATAAAATTTGATTTGATTATTTGTGGTGCTGCTATTCAATTCCATTCAGCAGATTCTCATTTTTGTGCAACCATCGACACCTTGAAGCTCCCAAACCTCCATCTTACATAGTTCAAATTCACAACATAGAAAAGGAGCTGCTCATTCTCCCTCTCTGTAGTCCTGTTAACTCAGTTGCTCTGAGTTTACGAGTTACTGCTTCTGTTTCTTACAAAGATTGAATCATGCAGTATTTGCCTTTCTTAGTCTGACTTATTGTACTTAGAATAATATTCCCGAGGTTCATCCTTAGAGCATGTGTCACAGTTTTATTCCTGTTGAAGGCCAAATAATTCCCCACTGGATGTACATAGCTTATGTACTTTTCATTCATCTCCTTCAGACATTGGTTTGAATTCCAACTTCTGGCTCTTGTGAATGATGTTGTTATAAACATTGGTGCAGCAACACTACTTTGAGAGCCAATTCTTGAATGACCTAGAATTGCTTTAAAATATGATACTTCTATGCATAACATGGTAAGGAACTACTGCACCATTTTCACAGTGGCTCACACTTTAAATTCCCCTTGGAAATGCACCAAGATTCTTCCAACTCGCCAACACTCTTGTCACCCAATCCAGCACCTGGTATTTCCTCTTCTTTTATTCTTTCTTCTTTTCCTTTTTAATGGTAGGTTTCCAACTGGATGTGAAGGTTTTTCTTACTGAAGTTCCCATTTTCAGTTTTCTGGAAAAGTTGACCATGTTCCCATGTACTTACTGGTCATGTGCACATTTTCCTCAGAAGTATGTGCCTTCAAATCAAATGCCTAGTTTTGGACAATGCAGGGTGGTGAACCTAGAGCCTCACACCTGCTGCTCCAGTGCCCTACCACTGAGCTACACCAGGCCTTTGCTCTGTTTATAAAGATTGTGTACTTGCTTCTCTAGTCACTGTTGCTCTTCAGTAGGAAGTTATGTAGATACTGCTGATGTTTATGCCTATAATTTATACAAATACTTCTCCAAGTCCATAGAGTGTCCTTTCCCTCCATTGAAAGTGTTCTTTAGGGAGTTTAATTTTAAAATTGACAAAGTATTATGTATCTGCTTTTATATCTGCACTTTTGTTGTCATACTCATGAGGTCTTTGCTAAAATCTATGTAAATAAGATTTTATATGAAGACTGTATTTCTCATGAGTTACATATCTTTCATTATTACATTCAAGGCCTAACCCACACACAGAAAAATTTATATATATATATATATATATATATATATATATATATTTAGAATGCTTGAAATAGAATGGTTTCATGGTAATACCAAGTTTGTCTAGTATATTTATTGAAAACAGTATACTTTTCTCATTGAATAGTTTAAGCACATTTGTGGGAAATAATACAATCATTTATGTGATTCTTTTTTCTGGGTTCCACGTGCTCTTCAATTGGTCCTTGTACCTTTTTGTCACTTCCTCACTCTTCATGACTGTCACTTCACAGGTGATTTGAAAGTCAGAAAGTCTAATTTGTCCCACGCTGGGCACTCTAAAGGTTGCTTTCATGCTTGGGGTCCCTGCCTTTGACCCCTGTCCCAGAACACGACCCAGTGCACTCAGAGTGCTGGGTTCAGTTTTTCCCCAAAGCACAGGACACTTTGGACCACAACGGGATTGAGGTCCTTTAATATGGTGTGGGGTGCGGCTGCATCACAGAGGATTTCTATGGGGAAGAAGACATCAGAGTCAACCATGTCAATGTCCATTCGAGTCACATTCATTGCTCAGGAGCCCAGATAGGAAGTCACAAAGCCATGTGTTGGTGACACTGAGGGGCTGGGGTCCCAGTCCCAGGGATCCCTCTACCTCTGAGGGCCCCCCATGACCCCACCTGACCCAATGAAGACTGAAGCCCAAGTAAGTGCCTTGCTCTGCTCTGAGCAGTCCTGATCCCATGCTCACAGCTCCCAAGGTGGCAGCTGAGGAACCAAAGCCAGGCCATGGTGCTGTGCATGAGCCTGGGGGTGAGGGACTCACACCTGCCCCACAGGCCCCACAAGACAATGGACTGGGCCCTGGTGCTTGGGGCTTAGTTCATCCTAAGGGAAGAGAGAAGCGAATGGGACCTAATAAATACAATGACAATGTGTGTGAGTGTGAGTGCCTGTGTATATATATATATGTGTGTGTGTGTTTGTGTTTACAGCTGTGTAAAATTTTTTCTTCAGTCAACCTACATTGTTCACTAAATCACACATGTCCTTTAATGATCAGCATCTATGCTGAAAATGACACATCATAGATTCCCAAATTTTACTCATAATAGCCCCAAATAAAGTACATAGACCTGATTCAGCAGAGGGAATAGAGAACATTAAACTTTATTTTGTATTTCCTCTCTCTTTAGCCACATCTTAAACTGTAGAAGTTCTAGTATCCATGCTAGGACTCAAATAAACTCTTATCTGTCTCAGCCACAGCCTAAGTGCATGAGCAGAGACTTTGATGGGAGACTTTCACTTGAGAAAGGTACATCCATCCAAGATTAATGGATGCCATAGGGCCAAGGTCACCGAGTGTCCCTCTGGCCCTCCTGTGACACCCAGTGGGGCACCAGTGGCACCTTTGCAGGACAGATCTCAGGCACATACTGGGCATTTTGTGTGCTTGTGGAGTTTCCGATGGGATTCTCCATACTCCAGGGAGATCCTGCCATCCTTCCTTCTACTACTGTCACTGCAGTCCTGGGGTTGGAAACCAGGACCTTGCACAAGTTAGGAAAGCACTCTACCCTGTGCTGCATGCTTGCTTTCTATATTACTATTTTTATTATTTCTAAATTTTGAGACAGGATCTGTTTAAGTTTTGCAAAGTGGCTTAGCTCTTACAAGCCTCCTCCTTCAGCCACCTGTGTCTCTAGAAAGAGGCATGTGCCCCTGAGCCTGGCCATCATTTGCCATTGATGTTATACTTTCTGTTCACAGTAGATGAGTTTATTTATGTGATTTCAGCCAAGATGCACAGTGATTCTGTTCCTGATTCTATTTTGATTCAGTTATAAACTTGGTAGGAGACAGAGATGCTCCATGCAGTATTTGGTCATTAACCTTATTCAGTAAATGTCTGTTTTTCCATCAAATGAGTTAATTCTGTGATGTGAGGGAAATGTTTCAACATCAGGCAGCTGATTTCTTCCTAAAGTTTCTTCTCCATCTCCACATATTTCACATTGATGATATCATCCACATCAGCTGTGTTTCTAGGCACATCCAATAATTTGACTGACTTGAGTCACAGTAAAAACAGTACAAGATATGGAATGTGTGCCATAAATAAGCAACAAGATTCCCCTATTATATTTTAATTTATTACTATATCATTTACAAAATAGTACAAGTCCAAGTTTAATAGTTAACACAACTCATGTGATGGCTTAGGGTTTGGGGCTGGACAGGAGATCAGCCAGTCATTCTCACTGGCTGCATGAAACACAAGCTATTGATCCACTCATTTGAGAAAAGTCCATCAAAGGTCACTGTTTTGTATGAACATCATAAAGTCCCACAAAATGGTCTCTAAAATGTTGACCTGGTCTGGAGAAATAATTATTTGCAAGCTTCCTCAGTGGCAATATGAATAAGTAGTAGAATAACACAACTTAGCTTAGCCTGTGTATGCAATTTGAAACATCAGTCATACTTTATCAGAGAAAATCAAGCATCTGTTGTCTGGGACATAGATAAATAAATAAAGTTACATCCCTATACACTTCTGCCTCATGTTCTCCTCCTCCTCTTCCTCCTTTTGTTTTTATTAAACTTTGTTTTAATAGGTCTAAAAATTCTGTGACAGATTTTTGGTCAAGTTGTTTCTGTTAAAAAGTGTTGATTTTAAAAACTAATAATTTTAAACTACCACACAAACACATACAAACTTAAATGGACCACAAAGCATTCTCCTTTCTTTATGAAGGTTTTAGGATTCAGTGTCATCATTAATGTCTTTCATTATTAAAGTTAAATAGCCAATTGGAGATGCAGCTCTGAGGCCACTGTTTAGCCTGATGAAGCCTGGGGTGGCAGGGCAGGGATAATATTCCTTTAGCCTTCTGAGCTCTCCGGGCATACTGACCAGGCCAGCTCCCCCAGGCTTCTTGTCCACTGCTTTGATGACACCACAGTAACTCTCTCGTGAACAGTGAAATGACCCAGAGCAGGAGATAACCTCTGGACACACACAGGCTGGCCTGGAACCCTGTCAATGACAGCAGCATCAGGAGATTTTAAGAATTTGAGCCCTTCTTCCATCTTCTTACCAGACTTGTGATCAATCTTTTCGCTCAGCTCAGCAAACTTGCAAGCAATGTGAGCTGTGTAGGAATCCAGCACAGGCACAGCCAGCATCAACTTGGCCTGGATGGCTCAGGAAAATCCCCCAGCAGGAAAACAAGCTGCTTCCATGGCTGGGTCATTTTTTCTGTCACCAGCAGTGTTGCTGCCACAAACATCTTTGGCAGACACATTCTTCACATTGGAGCCCTCACTGTCCCCATGAAGAGCTTCACCTAAATCCTCACGGTTCATTTCAACAGACTGTATGACAGCTGTGACACTGGAGCAGAGGTGACATCATGCCTGGTTTGAAAACACCAGTCTCCACTCAGCCCACAGGGATGTACTGATACCACCCATGTTGTGGATCTCCTGGAGGGGCAGCTGCAGAGGTCTGTCAGATCAGCGACTGTGGCAGGATGCAGTCCTAAGCTTCAAGCAGTGTGATTTCATTGGCATTGCCATCTTTGTGAACGACCTTCCACCCCATGAAGCAAGACATCTTAGCACTTGGCTCCAGCATGTTGCCACCATTGCTCTGTGCCTTCACACTGTGTTAGTGAGAGTGCCAGATGTACAGTAGTAATCGGCATGTGTAGGTGAAGATGTGAATTCAGATAGTTTTTCTTTATATATTCCTACTACACAGCAGAAAATTCAATATCATGACTTATCCAATCACATAAATATTTGAGTGGTCAGAATAAGAGATGTAGCAAGGAAAATGGAATAAGTGTGCTCAAAAGAGTGTGAGTAGTTTGAGAGGGATTCACAGCAATGTTCTTTTTACTGTAATTTTAAAAAATTAAAATATTCCACAAAGATTTTGATCACACAACATATTTAAAAGGACTGCAAGGTTTTCTTCATTTTCCATTTCAAAATTTCCATAGTAAAACAATACTGTCCTCAAAATGATGAAATCTTCAGGACCAATATTTTTAATGCAAAGGTGAGACAAAGAAAGCAGAAATGTATATACATGCACACATATTTTTTATCATGTCATATCTCAGAATTATTGCATCGTAACCCCCAAATTCTAGTTTCTGAGGCATCAGAAATAAATATGTTTCTAGTGACTATGTAATACTGAATAGACTGAGGCAGAAATTTACCTACATTGTTGTAGAATGGAACATCCCTGCCACTTTTCCTAGGGCCCCCAGCACCTCCTTGTTCCTCAGACTGTAGATCACAGGGTTGAACACTGGGGTGAGGATGATGTAGAAGACAGCCACCACCTTGTCCTCTGCTGGAGACTGGAAGGACTTTGGATGGAGATAAGTGTAAGCAAAGGGTGCAATGTAGAAAGTCACCACAGTTAGGTGGGCACTGCAGGTGGAATAGGCCTTCTTCTAGCCTTCCTGTAAGTGCATGCAGTAGACAGCGAGGAGCACTTTCCTGTAGGAACCTAGGATGACCAGGAAAGGGAACAGGAGAAAGAAGATAGTGGTGAAGAGCACAGTGTACTCATAGACCTGGGCGTCCCCACAAGCCAGAGTCAGCATGGCAGGGATATTGCAGAAGAAATGATTGATGGCCCTGGACATCCACTAAGGGATATGGTGGAAGTAGACTGTGTGAGGAAAGAAGTTGACAACACCCATTGCCCAGGATCCCAGGATCATCAGCACACACACTCTTCTGTTCATGTGGATGGGGTAGTGAAGAGGGAAGCAAATAGCCACATAATGATCATAGGACAGAGACATCAAGAGCAGTGCTTCTGCCCCTGTTAAGCTCATGAAGAAGAAACATTGAACCCCACACCCGATGAAGGAGATGGACTTGTTTCCAAATAGGGAACCAGAAGCCATCTTTAGCACAGTGGTGCAGATGTAAATGAGATCCATGAGGGAGAGCCGGCTGAGCAGGAAGTACATGGATGTGTGGAGCCGGGCATCCAGGAGGATGAGCAGAACCATCCACAGGTTGCCAGCCAGAGCCCACCAGGAAGATGGGCATGGTGAGAGTAAAGAGGAAAAGGCCAAGTGCTGATGGGAGAAGCAGGCCTAGAGAGGATGAAGTCAGTAGAGGTCTTATTGGAATTTTCCACCTGGCATTTGTTCAGCTTTTCCTGAGAGTGCCTGCAATGGCATGGTACATATAAATAAGAAGTTATTTCGATGCATTGCTTTACTAAGGCTGACATATTCAAATATTTTAGCTCTTTAATAAAGAACAAATTTCTGAAAAAAGACTTCCATTTCCTGCCTCACATATTTGCCTGAAGATGGCAAACACATTTTAACAAAATGTAATAAATCTGTAAATTTATCAAAATAACATATTTCTCTAATGTCTTTATTCAAACTCAGATAGTTTGTTCACTGACAAAATCAGATGTCATCCAGAAGAAAACTTACATTAAAGGTGCACATATGTAAATGAATGGAAGTGTCTTAATTATAGACCCATATTTTCATACATGTTCATGACAACTAGTGATGCTTTTACTTCTTATGTGAGAACAGATTTTTATAAATTGTTATCATTTACATTATTTTTTTGTAATTTGGAATTTTTAAGTTTGGTTCACTACAAATTTGACAAGGAGGTGAAAGTTAGACTTTTAAAAGAATAGAAATATCAAAAAAGAAAACAGAATAAAATAATCAAGAAAATTCTCCACAGTGTTTTGCCAACAGCTCACATCCTCTGTTTTACTGCCTGGTAGGTTATCCTACTGACCCCGAGCTTTGCAGAGGGGCCCTTCCTAATCACCTGCAGACAGTAATTTTATAACCCTGGGACCAGATCAGCCTTCCCAGGACATGGAACCCATAGCTCCCAGTACATGTGTCTCAGCTCTCAAAATCAGACCATGCCTGTTTCTGCATGCCCACTTATGAGAATGAAGTCAAATTGGCAGCAGGTCTGTGAGCTTGCAGCCATATCAAATTGAAGCCAAGTGACCCAGAAAAATGTCCTCTGCAGGATCAACAAGCATTTTTCTGTGGTGTCCTGGAACTGAGTCCTTCATGAGATGCCTCCATCCTTCAAGGGCTTTTATACTAGATTCTAGTAAAAAAGAGAAAAGAATGTAATTTCATGTATGGTTTTATTATATATCATGATAGTATCTTCAGATGTATCAAAGGAGTTTTTGTTTTCAGCCATGTAGAAAGATACAGAAACAAGACAGAATGTTTTTAGGATTTAAGGGATTTGGAGTGCACAGTAAGGATGCATGTTACTGTGACCTTCTAAGTCATAAACAACAGGAAACACCAGGAGGATGGAGCAGCATCAGCCATAGATGGAAGGTAAGCAGGCAGCCAAGTGTCCTGAGAGAGGAGTGAGAAAATCAGAGGGTTTCCTCCTGCAAATGCGGGTCAGGCTGGGGTGAATTCACACTGCTGACTGCACAATCTGGGCACAGAGTCTGACACAATTCCCCTTCTCTCACTCAGCAGGGATGTGCACTGCCCTGGTGGACAGGACCTGTGGGTCAATCCCCAGCCCGCACAGAGAATGAGCCCACTTTGGGCCAGTCCGTGGGGGACAGTCCACATGTCCTGAGAGGGGCTGGATGCCCAAGGCTGGCCTCAAGCTCTCAGCAGCCCTGTCGGCTCCCAAGCACCTGGCTCCCCATGGCCTCTCTGAGAGAGCTACCACTCGCATCTCTTTCTAACTCAGCTCATGGGCCTAAGGTGTCTGTGCAAGTGCTGCTATGGTTTCCTGACAACTGAGATGATTGTGCATCAGTGACAGCCACGAACTGCTAATGTGACTTGTGAAGAAGCACAATCAGGAAGCAGTCAGTGGAGAAAGACAGATGACTGGGACACATCCATGATTCCTAGGAAAATCTCATTTATTTACAATAGATATTTTAAAATTTAAAAAACACAGTCTCCCCCCATTATTATTTCATCTAAATGTGGTCTTTAGAAATTAATAACTTGTAAAAGAAGCTTTAGTGGAAAGTTTCATCATATAGTATTTTATAAAACATACATGAAAAAGCTTTTATAATCAATAGATTCCTATCAGATAAAATACTGTGGAAATAAAAATGTATTTCCTTTGAGATCTTATTTTACTCATAGGCAATAAATAAATAAATAAACAAAAACAGTGAACTGAAGTAAAAAAGAAACCTATGTTCTGTAACTCTTAAGGAGAAGCAGGACTCTCAATGCTGCTTCTTCCTTCAGATTTCACAGGAGCAGCCTGAGCCTGGCCACACGTGCCCCAGTGTCATTGTCACAAACATCCTGTGCTCCCATTAAACTCAAGGCCTTATTCATAAGTTAGTACAAAAAGCACTTCCAACTGTAAACTTGCAGCAACTGTGCCT
This sequence comes from Heterocephalus glaber, assembly GCF_000247695.1. The sequence continues at coordinate 1,332,623 of NW_004624881.1, read as the reverse complement.
GAAACTCTACATCAGTTTCATCTTTGAAATTCATCATTTTTATAGTTTCCTGCACTCATTTTCTAAATTAAATGAAATATGGAATTCAATATGGAATGGTAGATTAAATGAGGAATCTTTCCAATGTAGACAGTAATCCACAGGACCAACGGGATTCATACCATCTGTTTCAAAACCTCATGGACCTGCATGAAATACTCCTACTCCTGGAGAAAATAATTCACCTTACCAAGTCCAAATTCAAGAATTTTCAAATTGTCCCCAATGTTTTCCATGCCCAGAAGTTGCAACACAGGTCTATACATGATACACCTGCTCTTGCTACTTGAAGAGTATGTATTCTGAAATATGGATTTTCTTATAAATATCTTAGTTCATTTAATGCTCAATGAAATCTCACATTTTGAAATACCTGAGTTTATATAAAATTCAATACATATTGTACCACATAGTGTTGTTATTATTTAAAGCAGCCATCCTTTCAAGAACAGAGGATAATTTAATGTATACCACAGTCTTACTATATTTAAAATTCAAGAAAGGTAATTTATAGACAGTATCACCATTCTCTGTATTTGTCAATCAGTTTCACTATCAATTCACATTACATATTCAGAATCACTCTCATCTTTTTCTACATTTTGTGATAATTTATGTTTTATATATAAACCAACTACTTATTTAAAAAATACTTTGTTATTTAAAGAGCACATTCATTTTATATGTTTTAAGGAAAAACCCATCAATCATCTAGCTTCTATTTATATATCTATCTTTTAAAGTCAGTTAGCCAAATAAAATTTCTTTTAAACTTGTCTTGTTAAAAAAGTCTAATTTAAAAAATGACTTATCCCCATATTTTATTATATTAAGGGCTTCCTCAAGAGTCTGAACCCCCTGAGAACTGCACCCTAATGCACACCCAGACCCCAGCCCCATCCTCCCCTAGACCAAGGGTGCTTGAGCCCTGACTCCTCATGAGCAGAGCCTTCCTGGTGCTCCCTAGTCCCTGCAGCCTGCATGAACCTCTGCCTGGCACCTCTGCAGTGAACCCTGAGCCCTGAATCCAGCCTTCCTGATGTGGGTGCTTTGTGGCCCATGTGCTCCCCAGAAAAGTCCTCGGGGACAAGGACTACACAGGCCACATGCTGTTCACAGACTGTGCCTGGCCCAAGGCCTGGAAGGGCCCTGGGGGTCCTCAGTGCTTCCTTTGATGCTGAGAGACAGAGCCTGGGGAGATCCTGGTATTCTAATCAGATTCTCCAAAGGTCACTGTATCTCAGTCTGATGGGACCTGTGATGAAATATTCTTTATCCATCCAGCACATCCCTAGAATGCATCTCCATGGGTTTGCCAGTTTTGATTTCACTGTTCAACAAATTTGCCACATTATAGTTTAATATGATAAATTTAACATTAACAAACTAGAAGCAATTCTTGAAATATTTGGTATTTGAAGATTAATATTTAATTTGCCATAAGTACTATTTATTATCAAAGTTTTCACATATTGACAATAATTACTAAATCACAAAAAAGTGTTTTAAGTGGTAAAAAGGACAATAAAGGGTTTGACTAAAGGTTTATCAATCTGTTTATCTTTTCAAAAAACCTATTCTTTGTTTCATTGATCATTTGTATTGTATTTTAGTTTTTATTTTATTAATTTCAGCTCTGATACATATTGCTTATATTCTTCATTGATTTGGAGTTTGAGATCTCGTTATTTTATTACTTTAAAATGTATCATTAGGTTGTCTCTTTGATATTTCTCTAATTTTCTAACACAGACACTAATACCAGTAAATATCTTCACAATATCTTCAGGGTTTTACATAGTTTCTAGGGTGTTTTATTTTCATTTTTATTTGACTCTATGAATTTTTAGTCTTCCCTTTGATACCTTCAAAGACACACTGGTCATTCAAAAGTGAATATTTTAATCTCCAAATATTGCTGTATTCTTGTAATTTCTAATATTATTGATATATCTTATCCTTTCATCATTATTTGATATACAATGAGCTATATTAATTTTTAGCTGCTAAATTAAGGCCTAAACACGATTTAACCTATTTGGAAATAGTTTGATGAACTGGTTTTGTTGGAAAGAAAATTCTCAAAATGTCTGTTAAGTACAATTGAGTTATACTGTAGTTTAATTTCATTATTTCTTGTGCATTATTTTTTGGTTTGTATGATTCATCTATATATGAGAGTAGAGTATTGAATTTAATCATAAGTTCTATTTTGGAGCTTATCTTTTCTTTCTGTTCACTGATGATTGTTTTACAAAACTGAATGCATCAAACTTCATTGCATATGTATTTATCATCATTAAAGATTTGTATTAGATGGTCCTGTCCAAATAAGTTGTATTTTTAAACTTTTCTTATTAAATTTGGGTTGAGGTGTTTATCTAAATATTCTGGCTTGCTTTCAGAGTTCATTTGCATGGAATATCATTTTCAATCCTTTCATTTTCAGGATGTGTGTATTTGGGATGGTGATGTGTTTCTTGCAGGCAAGATACAGTTGGATATAAGTGATAAATATGTAAGTAAATAATCCAATTTATCAATGTGCCTTAAATAAAAGTTAAAGCCATTTAAATATAGGGTCATTATAGAAAAGTGTGTCTAGAGAGAAGCCCAGCCATTCCCAGCACCCAGAAGGAAGACCCTCCCCCTCCATCCCAGGCTCCTAGGGCAAAGAAGCTCAGCCAGTCCCAGCACCCTGAAAGAAGCTCCCTACCTCTATTCCAGGCTCCTAGGGCAGAGAAACCCAGCTGGTCCCAGCACCTGGAAGAAAGCTCCCCTGCTGCCATCCCAAGGTCCTAGGGCAGAGAAGGTGAGCTGTGTGGGCACCAGAAGCACCCCCCTCCCCCGTGGAAATGAGAAGACACATAAACAAGCCTCAAAAACAGACTTCCAGATCACCTACAGCAACCCCAAGGGGAAACGAGATGGAACAGTCTGATACTCAACCGCTTGGACTCTCTGAACTGGCAACAAAAGAGGATCTGGGAAAAAGGAAATCAGAAATAATTACTCAGATAACAGCAAAGATTTTGCTCATAGTGCAAGACATGATAAATAAATCTAGAGAGGACAAAGATAAAAAAATAAGGATCTGAGGAACATGATGGAATCCCAACATAGGAATCAAATGGAATCCATAAAACAGATACAAACAGATTTCCAAGAGATTAAAAACTCCATCGAAAGTCTGCACAGCAGAATGAACCAATGTGAGGATAGAATGTCACATATAGAAGATAAGATTGGAATTAGTGAGCAGGAAAAGAAAAATTGCTATAAAATTGTAAGGGAACTTGAGAAATCAATCCAGCAGCTGCTAGATGATGCAAAGAAGAATAACATAAGACTGATTGTAGTCAATGAAGAAAGAGAAGATAGAGCAGATGACATAAAAAAAAAAAAACCTGTTCAGAGAAGTGATGGCAGAAAACTTCCCAAGGAGGGGAAAAGGGCTTGACATACAGATAAGTGAGGCATATAGGACTCCAGCTAGACTTAATCAAAAAAAATCTACACATAGGCATATAATAGTTAGGATTCCAGAAATCCAACAGAAGAACAAAATTCTACAAGCAGTGAGA
>NW_004624881.1:1263396-1290120 GCF_000247695.1 Heterocephalus glaber | reverse complement strand
TTTTTATAATCATTGTATAATATCAGAAAATTAAACCTCTTTCTTTCATGTACTTTTGTCACATTTATTGAACTCAATGGTTATCAAGTAGTAGAGTTCCAGTTTATCCTTTTCACAATTCACTGCATTTGCTATGCCTAATGGGGCTACAATTTTCAAATTCTGATTCACAGACTTTTTGCTTTAGCAGAACCAGGGTGCTATATTATTTTATTGGATTCATTTATCCATATAAAACATTTATATCTGTGTTCCTTTGCCAAAGGTATTTCATCTTTAAAGTGGTATTTTTCCAGAAAAGTAATTTTTAGATATAGAAAACTTTCAGTGGTCATGTAGGACTTTTTTACTGAATATGGCAGGAAGCCAAAATTACAGAGGTGAATCCATGGCATTCATCAAAGCAAGCATTTACAATCAATCTATGGGAGAGAACTACTGCCATACATATGTAGATCTCATTGATGACAATTCTCTCCTACAAAAGTGAGTCTAATTTGGTGGAGATTTATTTTGGTGGAAGCCATGTGAATTTTGAACTGCAAATATCTTTGTAAAATTGTGTCTGACAAATGTTAGAGAATTAAAGACTCCCTGTTGTCCATATGAAGTTTTGAACGTATAAGAATTTATGTACTTACAGAAACATAAGGTCAAATACTTTTCTTTAAAAGCAATTCAGTCAAATGATTGTGCTCATAGTGATGGACTTTTTAAAAAAGTAAATCCTGTGGCTACTTTGTGATATTCACTATATTATATCAATACCTTGAGGACATAGAAATTTTTTTTGAGGAAGGCAAGAGGCAAAAGGAGGGCAAAAGGAGATTGTTGAATGAAACTCTGGTACCTCTAAACTACAGTCAGCAAAATTAAAACAAGTCTTTCTTTATGTAATGGATGATCTGTATAGAACTAGAAAAGTATTCCTTGTCCCTGGCAGGGAAAAATTTCTGCTGTTTGGTTCAAAAGAGACATCTCCATTACTTGTAAACATGTACTGATAAAAATAAATTAATAAAATTTAAAAAGAAAACAGGAAAAAAAGAGAAAGGTAACAATACAACCCCCCATCCCATGTCTTTTCTTGTCCATTTAAGGCCACTTATCTTGAACAGATTTGAGGATTTTTACCTCTACGTATCTCAAAATCTTCTTCTTTCTGTTGAAGGTAGGTAAATTAATAACTGTCTTCTCTATATATGCATACTTGAAAACACAGGTCATTTTTCATTTTTCAAGTTTCAATAGTTTTACTATTTGGGTACCAGAATTTTCAAAAATGTTTTATTCACATAACTTAATGGCTTAAATCTTCACACTCCAAATTAACTTTAAAAAATTACCCATATTCATCTGTCCAATTTTTTCATAATGTTCAGAGTGAACATTTTAATTTAGAAATGCTTCAAATATCAAACAAATAGAGTTATTTGTTCATAATGAGATATCTTTTATTTTAAAAATGATTTTGGGTGACTTAGCAAAGATTATGAACCTGTAGTAGTTTTATACCTGAACAATGATAAAGTAATGTATGCCAATTGATTTCCTATTAAATTAGGTGAAAGCTATTGAGTTCTACAAAGTAAAATTTATTAAATATTATTTATAGTAATTCTCAAAACTACAGATTATTTATTTATTTAGTTGCTGCATTTTCAGAATCATGGCTCCAAATTAAAGTACTATTTTATTTATACTCAGATTTGTGTGTATCAATATTATAGATTTGTTTCTGTGTTTTACACTTTTGTCTCTCTCTTACATACAAATCCTTTATGACTACCACTATTTCTACCTCTAGACTAAAAACAATAATTCTGAAAATTATAACCTTTAGAATGTGGAGTTTGTTCTTTACAAATAAAAGAATTGAAGTTCATATCACCATATCCCTTGGTCAGATCCACAAATTAACACATTCTGCTTTATCTTTCAAGCTTCTATAGAAAAAAATAGCAACATATAATCTAGACTAAAAAGTTAAATTAAAAAATTTAAAAATTGTTCAAATGTATAGCATAACATGAAAAATATTTTAAACCCTTTCGTATGTAAAAGTTAATTGAGTTCAATAAAAAACACTAACAAGGTTAAATAACTTGCTCCTCATCTTATAGATAGAAAAATGATAACAATGACTATTTTGTACCTGTGATATAATTTTCAACTTTTAGAATGTACAAAAATTCATATGCAACTGTGCAGGTAGGAAATAATGTTATCTGTACTTCCTAAACCTGTGCATGTATCAACAGTGGAGCACTAGGGCCAGGGATTTAGCTCAATGGTTTTGCCGCCTGTTGTGGAAGCTCAAGGACCCAAGTTCAATCCCTGGTACCAAACAAAACAAAACAAAACAAAACAAAAGTGGTATGGTGCACTTCCTGTAATTACTCTAATTTGGAAAAGCTGACTACAGAGCAATGCTTCTACCCCAGGATCCCACATCCCTCAGCCAGAGTTCTTCCCTCAGCACATTCTGTCTGGACAAGCAGGTGCGGTGATTCACCATAATAAATAGGGGCAGTGGAGCCTACAGGCCAAGGCGCAGGAGGCCACAGCATCCATACAGGACATACTTCAAATAAGGCACAGGACAAGATGCTACAGTTACTGAACAGAAGGCAGTGCTGGAGTAGAATGGCACACACATGATCTGATACAGTCTTTGGTGTTTGGCTGATCACTGACTAAAATCTATTCCATGCTGATGTCCAGTGCTGGACCAGCTGTCACAATGGTGCTTGCATACAATGCACTGCTGTGTCTGCTCCCCTCGACTGCTTATGTGGCTACCACAGCCATGCACTGTGCCATTGGCACTGCCTTTCTGCATGGTTCTGACATGAAACAGCTCTGCAGGAAGTGAGCTTTGCTGCACCCTAATCTGTGTAGTACCAGAGGACTCACGGAGTCACCTTTCAGATTAGAAGGAACCAGAACCACTTCTGTGCCTTGAGGAATCAAAGGCCAGGCATGTTCCATGGAATGGCCTAAAGATCTTGATATGGTTAAAGCATCAAATGAAATCAGTCTGAACTGTCCTTCCAGAAAGAAGTCTTCTGCCCTGCACATGACATAAGAGGTGCCTTCCTGTGTGCATTTTCCTTCTAGAAGAAGAAGGGAATTGGATCCTGGCAGCTGTGTCCCCTTTTGGTCTTCATGAGTTTACATATTTGTTATTAGTGTAGAATACAAAAAATGGTAAGGACTAAAACATCACCTCATATATTTAATGTGTAACAGATTTCAACCTGTAAAACTTTCCAAATAAGGCTGTACTCCTTTTGGTGGACTTAGTCAATTTGACCATGTCTCCTAGGAGAATCAATTTTATTAAATATTAAAATAAGACATCATGATGCCTACAGCTTTGTTCTTTGTGCTCATTTTGCTTTTGATATTCAGACTATTTTGTTCTTCTTTATAAATTTTAGGATTGATTTATTCCTAACATTGTGGAAAATGACATTTGATCTTTGATGGGGATCTGTAGATCACTTTGAATCTGTAGATCATGTGGAATAAGATGGACAGTTGAACAACATTAACTCCTCCAATCCCAGAACATGGGGAATCCTTCCTTTTGTTTTTGTTTTGTCTTCCATTTCTTTCCTTGGTGTTTTGTAATTTACACTGCAGATATCTTTCACTTTCTCAAGTAAGTTTATTTCTAGGTAAATTTTTAATGCTTATAGTGAATGTGACTGCTTTGATGGCACCTTCCTCCAATTTGATATTGATATATAGAAAAGTTACTGATTTTTTATATTATGTTGCATTGGCTACTTTATTAATTTATCACTTAATAAACAAGTAGCAATTATATTATCTAAAATATGTGTTTTTCAGTTCAAGTCTCTTTCATTCCTTCTAAGTAATGATGATGCTTCACAGAGATGAAACCATTGACATTATTTTCACTCTTTAACCTCCTTTCTCACTGAAGCTCCTGCTGGTCAGTGCAGCATTTATCAGCATGAAAGTCCTTTCCTGCCTCCCTTTCACATTCATTTGCTTCTGTAGGTAACCATGGCAGTAGAGTCAGGCTAACATGCTAGACATGTCTAAAGCCCAAGTCCAATTTCGGAAAGAACTATTTTATTTCAGGGGAGTGAGCCAATGATGAAAGTTTTAAGCAGACAAAAACGAACAAAAATGTTTGCATTTATAAAATCAGGGAGCAATCAGGATTGCCTTTTGAAAACCAGGGGAATAAAAATTTATTTAATGAGAGAAAGAATAAAGAAACTTCAATTCATTCTTTGGGATATTGTTATTATTGATGGAAGGAAGAAAGTCTTTTCATTTGTCCTTCTATCCAGTTTTTCATTTTTTGGAAATCATAGTGAAATAAATTTAACTCCTATTCATTTTTTTGAGGAAATTATTTTTAAAAAATTAAGGTTCTATAAAGTAAAAAATAAATCATCTGAGATACAAACAAATCTAAATCACAAAATTCTAAGTTAGCATTTCTTCCCGATTGTTTTTGGTTCTAGAAAACATAACAAAAACACAATACTGGTACAACAAGTAATTTCAAAAGAGTAAAATTAACCCTATCAGTGGGTAAAACTGAAAGTTAAAAAAATATTTTTATCCATAATTTTCTACCAATATATTCCTGTGTCGAGTATGTGCTAGCTTGGTTAGGAGGAAGGATTTTGAATAATACATTCAATTTCATATACAGTAAATACAGATAAATTGGGAAATAAGAATTTAGAGGATGTAATCCACCTTGTTGTCTGCTTTTCCATTTGCAGAATCCAACCAGTTGGAGGCATGGAGAAGAGCAGAAACACGACAGACTTCATTCTCCTGGGACTCTTAGGCACATGAGAATCCACCTCTTTCTCTTTGCCCTGGGGCTGGCAGCAGCCATTGCTTCCCTCTTGGGCAACACCCTCTTGGCTCTCCTGATTCACCAGGACCCCTGGCTGCACACACCCATGTTCTTCCTGCTGAGTCAGCTCTCCCTCATGGACCTCATGCTGTTCTTCACTACTGTGCCCAAGATGGCTGATGGCTTTCTTGCTGGGAAGATATCCATCTCCCCAGCTGGCTGTGGACTGCAAATCTTGTCTCCCTCACCCTAGTGGTGGGGAGAGTTTCCTCCTGGCAGCCATGTGCTATGATCACTATGTGGTTGTCTGCCACCCTCTGTGATACACTAGCATCATGACCTGGCAGTTGTGCTTGCAAATGACCACGGGCTCTTGGTTCCTTGGGGCAGCTGATGGGCTCATGCAGGCTGCTGCTACCCTGAGCTTCAACTATTGCAGTACTCATGTTATTGATCATTTCTTCTGTGAGGCCCCTATGCTGGTGCACTTGGCCTGCAGTGACATCTCAGTCTTTGAAAATGTCATGTACATCTGCTGCATCCTGATGCTACTGATTCCCTTGTCCCTCATTCTGACTTTCTACAGCCTCATCCGCACTGCTGTCCTACACATGCACTCCACAGAAGCCCACAAAAAGTCTTTGCCACCTGCTCCTCCCATTTGGCCATTGGTGGGAGTCTTATGGCTCTATCATCTTCATGTCCATGAGACCCAAATCCTACAGGTCAGCTGACCATGATAAGGAGGTATTATCCTTCCACACCATCTTCACCACTGTGCTGAACCCCATGATCTACTCCCTGAGGAACAGTGAGGGCAAGGGAGCCCTGAAAATATGGTTGGGAAAGCAAGTCAACCTAAAACACCAGCAAACTTAATTCCACTCCTCATTGTGAATCTAAATTCCTTTTAACTTTTTCAAGATATTGTAATTTTCCTACTTTAGTATCATATAAAAAGAAAGTTAAGCTTATATGTCAATTTCCTAAGAAGTATTTAAGAATTAAGTGAGCAATTGCATTTTTTTTTTGGTACCATGGATCAAACTCAGGTCCTTGTGCTTGTGAGGTAGGTGGTGGAACCACTAAGCTAAATCCCTGGCCTGCAATTAGATTCTTGATACAACACTTTTTGAGAATGTATTATTTATTATGATTCTATTTAGGCATTTTTTTATATATCATAAAAACATGAAATTGTAAATGTTATTAATGTCATCACCTTCTTTCTAGGTTAAAAAATAAAGGCATGCTAAGTATATGAAAAATTTTCAACATCACATCATTTGAGAGATGTAAATTAGAACAACTCAGATTCTACCTTATCTATATAGAGAGGGGAGGGGATTGAGGAGAGGAGGGAAAGGGAAAAAAGGAAGGGCAGGACACATCATATACAGGTGCAAATTCCCTATGATGAATGTCATCATTATGTGTAGGGGACAGGGGAAGGGGACGTTACCAGAACCTCTGCAGTTAGTCCTGGTCTCCTGCGAGCCACGGCAGCACATGGCGAATTACAGGAAAGGTAGAAAAATGAGACCGAGAAGAAGCTGAGCTTTGGGTCTGATCAGTGCTGCTCTGGGCAGCAAAGACAAAGCCCCCAGCTTACCACACCTTTTATTCAGTACATCGGGAGAAACAAATGTAACAAATGACTTGCAGAGAGTTCAATAGTTCACATTGGGATAAACAAGGTGTAATGGAAGGCTTGAAGAGAGTTCAGTACATCTCCGGCAAACAAGATGTTAATCAGTCCAAGAACAATGAGGAACTGAGCAGATGTTTTTTCTCCCAGGATGTTTCTTGTCCTGGAGAATCACAGCATCACTGGATCACTGAAGTCTCAGTTGTGACCGGAGGCCAAACTGGAGTTATTCTGTAGCTGGGCTGTAGGCAAGAGAACTAGGCTAACCAAATGATTTATCCCTAGAATTATGTAGCATTGCTCCCAACAATTATGTGTATGTAAAATGTACTAATAAAAGTTTTGCTGATGTATATATATATATACATTTTCAAAAGGGCATGAAAAAAGTATTGTTCTCAATGTTACACAGGAGGAAAATATTAATATGTGACCTCAGAACTTTTTCTCTAACTTAGCATATATTATTTATGTCATGTCATTTGCTTTTAATGTTGCTTCCTATATGTACAGTGTATGAACTTCTAAGACATATACCAACTCCAATGAAGACAAACAAGGCTGCTCTTTTGCTCCAATTTAAGACCCTGACAGTGGACATCAGTAAGATAGAGGAATAAAATTATGTACTCTTATCTCTACACATCAAAACTTCTCTACTCTTGCATTGACAAAATCTTTGTTCCCTTGGGTGTCTGTTAGGAGATTATGAAAGTGTGGTGCCCAAGTCCTAGGAGGGCAGTTTTGAGAATGAAGACTGACAGCAACATAATGAGAAGGTGTGCTGCTGGGTTCAGGTGTGGAGCCGGTCCTGCTGATATTCACCAAAGTGTGTGGCTGCAGCCCCTTTGGACAGGAGATGCACGTGTACCTGAACCACTGAGATGGGCTCAGTGGCCTCCACCCACCATAGCTCTTGGGGGAAATGGTCAGTCTTGGCTCCAGCACAATTCCCTCCAGCCAAGAAACCACCCTATGCAGGGACCTGCTGAGAGGTGTGCATGTGGCTTCCTGGCAATGAGAGCCCCAGCACACTCTGTGACACAGGGGTCCTCAGCAGGTCCTGTGTAGTCTCTCTGTCCTCTGACTTCAGCAGGGAAACTACCTTGCTCATGCAGGGAATGTGGAGACTTCCCTGTCTGGGTCAGTAGGACAGGAATTGAGCTTGGGTTCTGCACAGCCTGGGAACACTCTTTGAGCTTCCCTCAGGTGCATCCAGGGTGGGATTTCAGCCAACATAGAAGACACCCCAGGAATGGTGGTGAACTTTGGCTTAGCGCACACTAGTGCTGAAGTGAATGCAGTGGCCAGAGTGGAGGTGATGCAAGCAGCAGTGTGTTCAAAGTCCCTGGAAGGCACACTGAGGAAAATCACTCACACAGTCAGTTTATAAAGAATGGAATGAATGTCTAATTATTTATTATGCTTATACACTGCATCAAGAATATTCAGGAAATTATGATATTATAGAATTAAAAAATAAGTGACTAAGACTGACAACAAAGTGACTGCTGTTTTCTCTCAGACAAATAAATTAAACAGTTGTCTGAGGGGACTTCCAGAGAACTCAAGAAAGCAGAGAAACAATGCAGAAATTTACCAGATACAGTTAACACAGGGATTACAATAAGAAAAACAAACCAAAACAGAAATTTCTCACCAGAAAAATGCAATGTAGGAAACAAAAACTGTGTGGGGGAGCTTCAAATGCATAATTGATCAAGGAGAAGAGTTTAGGGAGCATGAAGGTGCCTATTTGAAAATAAACAGAGTGTAAACAAAAAGCATATCCAAGAAATATATGGTTTTCAAAAGTAAAAGAAATTTAAGCTGTGTGGGTTAAAAAGAAGTCACTTGACTCAGTTTTACATAATTTCACTTAGTTTTGATAGAGTTCTCTGCTAAATAAAATGGCCCTGACAACCCTGCACCCTAAAATGGCCCCTGCCTACAGGAAATGAGTCACTCCAGAGAGAACAAAGGCCTGCTTTTTCCCACCTTACCCCAAGTCATAGCCAATCATCTGCTTCCATCATACTCCCCCCAGCCCTTATAAACCTCACCCAGCCAGCCCCTTGTTGCTGCTCTCCCCAGTGTTTGTGACAGCCTGGCAGTTCTGTACCTTAATAAAATCCTTGCCTAGAGCATTCATGTTTTGGCTCATTTTATTTCTCTCAGCTTTCACTTAGCTTTACATAATTATCAGAGACTTTTTGGTGAAGTTTGTTGGATGCCAGAAACCAAAGTACACTGATTTTTCTTATGGCAGATATGAAATGTATGCAATTGTAGCAGGGCCATTATATTGTTTTGCTTTTTTATGACCCTGTGAGAGAAATAGTACAATTTGCCACCCTCTGCCAGACAGGATTTAGGAAAGCTTTTATTAATGATATGTCAGTTCCATGTCATGTTTGGAGTTCTTGCTGAACCAGTGACATGGCAACCTTGTGTCACTGTCCTGCATCAGAGTTCACTGAGTAATCCCTTCTATTCTTATATAGTGACACGTTGGACATTTCCTTCACTCACCTAATACAATTCATAAGTGGGGTACCACGAACTGATGTTGTTGTTTCTTTTTAAGAAACAGTATATAAACAGAGTAGTGACTATTTCCAAAATTGATAACCAGTGTTTTTAAGCATAGTTTCATGCCATCCCAAACCCTGTGCCTTCTACCTGGAGATAGTTTTCAAAAAATAATTTTTATTGTATTATATCTTTAGCTTTTTACAATATTGTTATAGTTCCATTTCCTCCTTTCAGGGAAAATCACCTAACAGCACTGTGACAAGTACCCAGAATTCCTAAGCATCTCATCTGTAAGGCAAAGTAGTGTAAAGGCAATGCTAACACAATTGTTGAGGAGGTATTTCAAGGTTGAGGCAGAAGTAATTCTCCACAGACTAATATTGGTATCAATTTTCCATTGAGGAACCCATATGTGATTTTTTTGCCCTCAATTAGCATACTATTAGAAAGAAGGCTATCCTGCATTGAACTAATTTTAGATAGTTTTGTCCTCTAAAAGATTTGAATCCTCTTTTTTAAAAATGATAAGGGACAAAGCTCACAGGATCTATGAGGAAACCTCAAAGAACAATATGGAGATCACAGGGATTTCAGATAAAATAGAAAAAGACAAAAGGGTACATAAATAATTCAAAGAATAATAACAAAAATGTTTCAAATCTGAAAACAAATAAATACTAAGGTACACTAAAGTCAAAGCCACCATTCAGCTCAAAGAAGGTTAATTCAAGACTTGCTACAATCATATGCTCAAGGGAAAAAAGCAAAGAATGGAATCTGAAAATGTAAAAAGATAAAAATACCTCTGTTTTGATAAAAAGAGAGAAAAAGTAAAACAAAAACTGTACATTTGTTTTGCCTTGTACCTAGATGTCCCTCAGAGCCCCATGCACTCATAGGTGAGGGATTTCAGAGCTGGCTGGATCTAGGATGTGTGGTACCATAAAGGTCCACTGATTGGACTTAGCATAGTTCTAGGTGGCACCACCCAAAATGCTGGCATCCTGTAGGGAATGAAGCAGAAACCTGGAAGGTGTCTGCTTTCCCTGCTTCTGCTGCTGCTGCTCACTGCCTTCTGCCTTCTGCCATAGACTGTCACTCCTCTGTGATGCTCCTCAGCCATGCCAACCTGACATAGAGCCAGTAGACTATAGCCTGAAACCTCCATAAACTGTGAGCTCTGATAAATCTTTCCTTCTCTAACTTTGGCTATCAGGTATTTTTTTTCAGTAATGCAGAAAGTAACTAAGATGACTTTACTTCCATTATTGACATTTTGAATTTTTATGTCCAGTTGTTTTTTAGGTCTATCCCTTTACTGATTATTGTGAGGTCCTTGAGGCATTATGTCCATAAGGTTCTTCACATGCAAAACCTCAGTAGTTCTGGTGTAACCACTGGAATTCTTATGAGAGGGTTGTGTTTGACCTTGTGCACACTCTGTCTGTTAGCTTCTGGTTGAAGAAGTAGCCATGTTCCAGCCTGTTCCAATAAACTGCTGTTCAATACATTGTGATATAGCCCTCACCAAAACTACAAGGATGGAGACATGGTGACCTAGAAACTCCAAAACTGTAAACTAAATAAATACTTTCTCTTTACAAAGTTAAATGCTTCAGGTATTCCACTGTGGTAACAGGAAGCTGCCCACAAGTCTTGGCCTAGCATATACAAATCAATAAACATGATACATCATATTAATAGAATTAAGCAAAATATGATCATTTTAATAGATGCCAAAATTTTTGAGAAAATGTGTTATTCTTTCAGGTTAGAAACTCTTAAATTAGGTTTAAAAGTCACATCCTTTGTCACAAGAAAGACCATGTATGATGAATCCACAGCTAGCATCGTATTAACAAAGGAAACGTTAAAGGTTTTTACTTTTAGAACTGGGAAAAGAGAATAATGCTTACTCTAACCATTTTTATTATATTATTATATTTATATATAATATCATCTATATCTATCATATATGTGTTTATAATTTAGTTACATTATTTGTCATTTAGTTACCATCCAATATCATATATATGTATATATATCCAAATATAAGATATTATATAGAATACCATAAATTTGTCAAGTCTGCTTTTGCTGATACAAGGAGACCTATCCTTGCTTGCTTTTCTATTCATTTGCATGGACTAAAATTTTTCATTGTTCATTATCAGGTTTATTGTACTAGTAATGTGTATAGGTTATATGTGTTTCTTGCAGGAAACATAGTTGACATTTTATTTTTATCCAAACTGTCAGTCTGGCAGTTTGGTGTCTTTAATTGCTAAATTAAGACCACTGATATTCAGGCTCATTATATAAATGTGTGTACTGATTCTTGCCATTTCTTTCTAGTATTTAATTCATTTCTATTTTCCTTGTTCATCTACTATATTGATGAAATTTATTCTTTCTCATATGTTTTTGATTATATTTATATTTCCCCTGCTGAGTGTATGAGTCTTTCAAGTATCTCATGCAAAGCTGGTTGGGTAGGCATGAGTTTCTTTAGTTTATGCTTAGGATAGTCTTTATTTCATTTTTGAATCTGAATGATAGTTTTGCAGGATATTTTAATAAAGTTTGGCAGTAATTTTCTTTCTGTGCTTGAAATACATTGTTCCTTGCCCTCACATCATTTAGAATTTCTTCCGAAAAATCTATTGTTTTTCTGATGAGCTTGTCATTATAATTGACTTCGAATTTCTCTCTTCAAACTTCTAATATTCCATAAACAGTTTCTTTTCTGGTAATCTCTGGACTGTACTACATTGTTCATAACTTCAGTACTTAAATAACAAACCTAACTCCCCAATTTTAAAAATTTTCTGATATAATATCATCAAACAGGTTTTTCATCATTAAACCATATTTATTCTGCTTCTTCATTGAGTTCTATTTGTTTTATATTTTGTTTTCTTATGATGTCCAACAAATCTTGTATGCTGTATTTATTAGTATTATTGCTTGTGTTTAAGCTTGGTACCTTAAGCATTATACCTTGTGTTTAAGCTTGATTATTCTTGCTTCTGCTTGATCTAGTCTGTTGCTAACTTTTAACTGAATTTTTTATTTAACTGACTGAGCTTTTCATTTTTTTTTTCAACACTGGAGATGGAACACAGGATTTTTAAACTGACTTATATCTCTAGGCTTTTCAAAAGATTTTCAGACAGAGTCTCAATAAGTTGCCAAATTACACAAGCTGGTATCAAACTTGCAATCTTTCTGCCTCTGCATTCCAAACACTGGGACCATAGACATGTAGCACCACACCCACTTTGTTGACCTTTTCATTTCCAAAACTTTGGTTTGGTTCTTCCTGAGAACCTCTACTTTATTGAAACCTTCATATCCTGTATTTCTTCCTCAATTAATTCAGTTTTCTATTTTATCTTCATTGAATTTGCTGTTTTTAGAATTTTTTTAAATTTCATGTACAAAATTTCATCCATTTCAACAGTTATTGATTCACTTATGAAGGCATTTTGTATTTTGTTTTCTTATATTCTTGTGTTTCTATGTTGAGATTTTCACATTGATAGGGATGAGAATCTCTTCCACATTTATGAAGGAGCTTTGTGAGGAAATCTTATTTTCTAGACAGTGTGTGCTGGGGATCACTTCTTTTTTCCAGTACCAAGGATTGAACTCAGGACCTTCCACTTTCAAGGAAGTTGTGGCCCCACTGAACTAAATCCCTGCCCTGGGTATCACTTTTTGAGATGTATTAGTGTTAATTATACAGACTCAGTTACTTTTATTATTATTGAGGCAAAATACACTACACTAACAAGTTGAGATGAAAGGCTTATTTAGCTCACAGTTTGTAAAGGTTTCAGTCCCTAATGGGCTGGCTCCAAGGCCAGCCACATTTTAGAGGGGTAAGAGTTCATGGCAGACAGAAGACAGCAAAAGCAACAAGGGATGATCACAGCTCTTTCTATCCCTTATATCTTATGCAGACTACTTAGGGTGGTAGTGCTCACACCCTTAATCCTAGTGCCCTTGGTCCTAGCACTGCACCAGTAATCAAACCCAGTATCACACACTGGATCCAACCACCTCTGGAAAAAGCCCCACCTATGACTGCATGAGGCTTTGTGGGGACATCCACACATAAGCCATAACATTCTACCCTTGGTTTCCTAAAGACTCATGCACATTATTTTATGCAAAAGGTATTTAGTCCATCTCTAAGTGGTGCCAAAGTCCTAACAGTTTCAGCATTGCTGAAAAGTCCAAGAACAAAGTATCTTCTGAGATTTAAGGCTAACTTTTTTTGGTGTGAGGCCCTGTAAAATTGAAAAAAAAGTTAAACACTTCCAACACTTAAAGGCACAAGAAAGATATTTCCATTCCAAAAGTTGCAAATGAGGATAACAAGGAATGGGAACAAAGCAAAACCAAAATCCAGAAGGGCAAACATTAATCCCACAGTTCCACTTCCAGCCTTCCTGGCTATCTGTGGCAAGTTGCGAACTCCAAAGGGTTAGGGTGGATTCACCTCTAAGGACATTTTGGTGATTGTAGCTCCCATGGTTGCTCTCTGGGGGCAGCTCTGCTCCTTCCTTGGAGTTTTCCTTAGATGATCCACATTTCTGGTTTCTCCAAACTTCTGGGGTTTCCACTACACCTTTAGCTTCACAATCACAGCTTGACACACTGCTCTCTCAGCGACCACACTTGCTGGCCTCTCAGGCCTTCTTCTGAAATCTGGGGCCTTCCTGATCCTACAAATCTTGCATTCTGCTTGCACCTAAAACCAGTGCCATGTGGATGATGGCAAGATCTGCTGCCAGTTGGAACAGTGCCAGATAGAGTCCTGCTTTTTCTGGTGATGGCCTCAGGCCAACTTTTCTATTCTCCTGTTCCTTCTCAGTAATCAAGATCTCTTCTGCTCTATCTTTGCAGTCCACAGCTTTACTGAAGCTTTCCAGCCAAACTCAAACTTCAGTTCTGGCCAAACTCAAAACATTTTGAATCATTCTACTGGCCTCTTTGCTCTTGATTTTCAACACAGATCTGACTAAAAGCCCCCAACAGTATCCATGCCACTCCCTCAACATTAAACTGCCTTGAAATTACTTCTACAAGATTAATGAGTCCACTGCCCTTAATCTTAGTCTCAGGCAAAGTCTCTGGACATGATGCAGATAAACTTTCTGCAAAGGTATAACACATATCCTCTGGAGTTCAAAAGCCAATGGGGTCCTTCTTCCCAGCAGAAACTTCCTGGGCCTCACCTTTGCCAGCAGGATTTCTATCAGCCTCTGGTCTTTTGACCTCTGACCAGAATCTCCCAACAAGGACAACCGAAGATGTTCCAGCTCTACTTCTTCAGCCAGCATCTCTAAACCTTTCCTAACTTTTCCCACAAGCCAGTCCAAAAGGCTCCTGAACACATGGTCATGTACAGTCATAGCAATGATTTCACTTCCCTAGTATCAAATTCTCTTAGTTACTTTTCTTGTTGTGGAGACAAAATACCTGACACCCACAAGTTAAGGGAGGAAAAGTTTATTTAGTTCACAGTTTGCAGAGGTTTCAGTCTATAATCAGCTAGCTCCAAGGTATGGTAGCACATGGCAGCAGGTCAACAGTTCATGACAGACAGAGGTAGCAAAGTAACAAGGGACATTAGCAATGTCTTTCTGGATCTTTTGTCTTATTCAGACTACTTAGGACAGGCAGAACTCACACCCTTAATCTTAGTGCCCTCAATCCTACCATTGCACCATGAATCACTCCCAGCCCCGCAAACTCCAGATCTAGCCACCTCTGTAAAAGTCCCACCTATGATTTCACGAGGCTTTGGAGAGAAATCTACACAGAGGTCATAACATATATATTAACTTAGCACTTTGATTTCCCTATGTCCCATCTTTCTGTGGTGCTGAGCTTTGATGTGCTGTGCACTCTGTTGAAGCCAAAGGGGACAAACTCCTTTTGAAGATCTAACAAGTGTGAGGTCCCCCTGATACATCATGCAAGTGTACTGTAGAGAACAGGCTATGTGGAATGTTTCCTTTGTGGCCAGACCTCTGGTGCCCAATAACATGCTCACTGGCACATATTATCTATGCCTAAGTCACTTCTAGGCACAGAGTCCACAACACTTGTGCTGATAGGGTGAATGCCCATGAGTGGGGGTCACAGGCCTTCCATAGCCATGATTACCTGGAGAGGTATTGGCAGGGACATTGATCTCCTCTCTTTCTCAGGTGCTGAGGTTTGCAGGAGATGAGGCTGTGCCTGGGAGGAGGTCTGGCTTTTGTCCTGGACTGGGGTGAGGCTCAATGGCCATGCACCCACCACTGTGTTCCCTATTCCTGCTGGGTCTCCTGCTCCACTCAGGAGGAACAAAACAAATAACAGCAGTAACTACAATATAAAGACAAACCAATTGCAGAGCACAGCAACAAAGCTGTAAAATGTACAGCAATCGAGTCAAAAGTAACAAGAGTACAAAATATCATAGAATGAACTATAAGGTAAAAAATTGATGAAAGTAAGATTGTTTCCAAATACAGGAATCATGAGGCACTACAAGTTGTGGGAGAGAGGGAAAAATTTCCTAATAAAGTATAATATATTTAAGTTAAAAATATAAATAAAGCAATAAAAATAACGAAGTTAAAAACAATGGGAAAGATGGATAAATTGAGAAGATAAAATATTCTAAACTCTTCCTGGACAGGTGAGTGGCTCAGCCTCTTCTTGCTTGTACAATCACTACCTCTCAGAGCTCTCAGTGTGTGCTTTGGGGCATGGCAGGTGTCTGACCCACAGCAGGCCTCTCACTGGCAGAGCTGCAGCACCCCATTGTCCATAGCTGGCAGCCCACTTGTATGTGCCTGAAGTTGGGCAGATCCCCAAGCCTCAGCAATCCCTCTCACAGGCCATGCCAGGAAGCAGCACATATAGGCCTGCTGACCTCAGTCTGTGCACCATGGACTGGACAGGGGTCCAGAGTGAATGTGCATGTCCTTGCCCAGCCCTCATCCAAGCAGAGGCTCAGTGTTACAGGGCCACACTGAGGCAACAGGCTGTACTCAGCCCTTGATCCTCAGCCCATGGGCCTGCCTGCCTGGCAGCTCTCCACACCACAGTGAGTGGCACTCTGTTGGCTGATAGGTCCTGGCCTGTCCACTTTGAGGATGACAAACATCCATGTCATGAGCCCTTCATCAGCATAGCTGCATGGGTCAAACACAGAGGTGGTGCATACCCAGCACCATGGGTTCCAGAACATCAGTCTGTGTGCCTTGGAGAGTCATGGACATCTAAGCTACTCTTTGTACTCATAATGCTCAGAGTGTGAGGAAGGAGCAGTCAGACCTCAGAGTTGTGCACTTAGGCATGAGGCACAGGCACTGAGTCCTTTGCCTCCCAGAGTTTTGGAGCTGTCTGCCCTGGCTCTCTGGTGACATCTCACAATCTAGGATTCCTACTCACATGCAGTGTGAGCACCAACCATGGTGCCTTCAATTCTGCCACAGCCAATGCTCCAGTGTCACCATGTCAGACCCTTTCCCTAGCTGCCTCCACCTTGTCTGCCATGTAGCACCCATCTTTGGTACTATATCTATTTCCCGGATAGTCCTAATATGTCAGTGTGATAATTATTAACAAGTAACAATTAATATCAATACTTTATTATTTCAAGATCCTCGCTTAAATTGTAGCTTTTAATACTTCATTATGAAAACAATAGTAGAGATATTCAAGGAATAGTATGATAATGTGGAATGTAGGTACATAAATATTCTATAATGGTATCATTTAATGCTTTCATTCAATATAGTTTCATTTATCATATTTAATTCATGCTTCCTCTATTTTGAAGCATTTGCCAATAATTTACAGAAACAATTTATTCCTAAATACTTCAACAGATGCTTCATGAGAAGAAATAAAAAATCTATATACAATTGTAATATTATTACATTTCTGAACTACTATAAAATCTCCATGGCTGCATTTGAAAATAAGGATTTTTCAAATTTCTCTTACTTGTATTAAAAATTGGATGCATATTTTATGTATTAAAAGCTTGTCATGTTATGTGAATTCTATTTGTAAGTTATGACATTTTAGTTTCAATTAATTAATTAAATGATTCATCGTTACTTTCTGAAAACTAAACTCTGGATGCAAGAACACAAACTTCTTTCCCAGTTTTTCTACACCTTCAAAACAAAACCCCAAAATTTGCAAAATATTTTTCCCTTCAATGTCCTACTTGAAAGGCATTCAGTTCTGCCTTCAAAATATATGCTTTAAATATTTCTTCATTCTTAGTAGAAATTGACCTTGTGTGAAATTTTATTGAATTGCTTATGGTATGTAACCATTGTCATTTGACTATTGATTTCATATAAGCTAATCAATAAAATATATAATTCCAACATTACATTTATAAGAACATTTTGCACCCTTATTTTGTCACATAAGATTTAGGTGACTTAAACTTTAAAATTCATATGTTAGGTAAAGCAATCAAAATATGCACAAAAGAACATCAAAAATTCAATACCAAATTTAGATTAATAGTAAACTTTCAAATTGAATGTTAAGTGGACATATTCAAAATTGACATGAAATAGGATATGAAAATTTAGTGGTAATTTTATTTTTATTGAGTAACTTCTGCACATGCTACATTAATATTATGATCCTATGCTTATGAATCATACTGATAAACCCATTACTACATTAGATTTCTTAGGTTTGGTATCAGGCACTCACTTTGTATTTGTCAGTGTCTTTTATTATTCATTATCAAGACCTATTTGAAATTTCAATTTTCTCCACAAAAATCAGAAAGCAATGTAGCACTAAGAGCACAACATCCACTTGAATACGAAAGAGCTATAAAACTTACCACACAAAAATCATTATTGGTGATCAAATATTAAATAAGTCAGAGGACTAAAATGTCATTTAAATGTATACAGTCAGAAGTCAAAGAAAAGAAAAAATGAAGAGACTCTATACTATTCACAGGAGAGCACCAAGAGACCAAATGTACACAAGAAACATAATATAAGGCAAAGAAAGAAAAAAAAAGTCCAGAAATCATATTTAAATAATCAATGGATAAAACTTCCTTAATCTAAGAAAAGATGCCAACAGCTAAGCACAGAGCTGTAGGACTATCACATAGATTTCTATACAGACATCTTCCAGTACACCAAACCCTAAGAGGAATTTGTTAAAACATTATATTCCGTGTATCAAAAATCAAAGAAAATCATGAGAGCACAACAATCATGAAGCAAAACACATATAAAAGAGTCTCAGCAGAATTTCTGGTGGATTCCCTGACAATAATATGATAATCTAAAACAGAGTGGGATAATGTGCATTGTGTTGAAGAAAAAAACACATATTACTCAGCAAAGCTGCCTTTCAGAAATGAGCAATAATGAAACTTTATCAGGTTAGGAAAGGCTCAGAGAATTCATCTCCTGCCTTTCAACACAAGGTAAAGCAGTTCTTTAAGCTTAAACTGAAGATGCTAATTAATAACATAAAACTTACAAAAGCCAGAACTCTGTGTCATAACATGGAGCTGGATGCAGAATAATAAGGATAATTTTGATGGTGTACAAAGCACTTTTATCAGTACAGTACAGATTGAGAAAAAATGATTGAAAATAACTATAGTTAAAATAAATAACTGAAAAAACATAATAAAATGTGAAATGTGACATCAAAGTAGTCCAGCGTGGAATGAGGTTAAGATGAATCAGAATGCAGGCCACCAAAAGGAGAGGAAATTATTTTGAAAAAAAAAAAAAAAGAATGAATCGCATCTTAGAAGAATAGAAGATAGTTCATGGGAAAGTTAGTGTGTAGTGCAGAGTACTATTTTTTCAGTGATTGAAAATAATTCATTTTTCTTGGTGTGGGAAGTTCTGTGGAGAAGATTTATAAAAAATATATTTTGTTTAGAAAATCTGCCTTTAGGTAAACAAGAGAAGTTTAGAAATATAATTTTGTACATTTGTAGTTTATCACATACCTCAATAGCAGAGTAAGGAATACACAAACATGATATATTTTAGGATAGAATTTCATGAACTACTTGAAAATTTATTATTGTTTAATGTTTCATGAAGTTTGTCCTGATCAATTCAAACACAATATTTAAGAATAAGTGCAAAGAATTAAGTGAATACAAAGGAAATAAAAGTCTATAAGTAAAATTTTTCAAAAGAGTCATTCTGTAAAATTTATCTACTGAAAAGTAGTTTGAAAAATATTTTGGCAATTTGAAACCTTATAATTATCCTAAATTACATTTCAGTAACAGGTAGTTATTGCATGTTGAGTACTATCAATGTTAAAGTCCAGAAATTTATTAGAGAACATAAGTTTCACATGACTTGTAATTATGAATTCATATAATTAGGAACTAATTATGTTTGTATATTTTAATAAGTTTGGTATATTATAATATATAAAATGTATTTTTCTAGAACTTTTCCAGTGTGATTGATATAGGAATTGCTGATACAAAGCAGTTCATAATGCCTGGCAAGATTTTGTAGAAAAAAAATATATATATATATATTATAAGTTAAAGTTTCTGTTAATATGAGAAAAATGAAAGTAAAATTGTAGAGAAATGACTCTCTCTGAGGAAAGACATGCTTTTTGCCAAGGAATATATTACAAAGGACAATGTGTTTTGATTGAGTTGCAAAAAGAGTAATTTGTGCCCTAACTTAGAATGATGGGCTATTCTACAGTGGGACAAAGGAAGATTAACAAAAAATATTACAAATTTGTAGAAGGCAGTGAAAGAGTAATTTCTTAAAATAAATTTTATGTGTCATCTCTTTAGACTTACTAAAATTGCACGGAATGGTGTAAAAACTATGTTAAAGTTAACCTTGGAATTAATATTGCAATATTGAAAAGCAAGAACTCAGTCTTTCCTATTTAAATGATGAAGGTTTCTTGGATCTGTTGGCAATATGAAGGTTAATTTTTACACTTTAAATCTTCATAGTGGAACAAAATCCTGAAAAGAATAACAGTAGAAGGACTTTTGCCATTCATGACAAACCCATAGCCAATATACTAAATGAGCAAAAACAAAAGCATTTGTTCTAAATCAGGAACAAGACAAAGCTGCCAATCTCACCACTCCTCTTTAATATCATATGCAATGCCTTGGCCAGAGAAAGTAGGAAAATGAAATGAAAGAAGCACAAATATAAAAGGGGAATTTGCACTCTCTATGTGCAGAGGACATGATTGTTTAATGGAAAGACATCCACTGTTCCTGGATAAGCAGGGTTAATATAGTTCAAATGGCTATATTATCAAAAACAAAAGATAAATTTAATGACATTCCTAGTAAAATACCAAAATTATTCTTCAAAGAACTAAAACATGCATTTATAGGGGACCAGAAGAAACTCAGAACAGCCAAAACAATCCTGAGCAAAAAAAATTAAAGTAGGATGTATTAAAATTCCAGATATGAAACTGTACTATGAAGCTATTGTAACAAAATTACATAATACTACCACAGAAATAGACAGTAGCCCAATGCTATAGAAGGGACAGGAACAATCCCATGTAATTTTAGGAATCTGATCTTTGATATGGATGCAAAAATAAAACTTTGGTAAAAAGCTTCCTTAAGAAATGGTCCTCAGAATAACAAAAAAATGAATAAAAATAGTTATCTCTCATCTTTCACTAAAATAAAATCAAAGCCCTAGATATAAAATGAGAAACCCTGATTCTTCTGGAAGATAAATTAAGTAGAATATTTAAAGTCATAAGCACAGGAAAGGACTTTTTGAACAGGAAACTAATGGCATGAGAAATAATACCAAGAATCAACAAAAGAGATTATAGCAAATTAAAAAGCTACTTCACAGCATAGGAAACAATGAAGAGAGTGAAGATTCAACCTACAGAATAAGAAAAATCATTTCAGGTACTCTTCAGAAAGAAAATTAATATCTAAAGTTTATAACAATTTTTAAAACAACTAGCCCCAAAGTAAATCATACAATCAAAAAAAGGGCAATTAAAATAAATAGACACTTCTCCAAAGAAGTAGAAGTGACCAAGAAATACATAAAGATCAGCATTTTGGGACATTGGGAAAATGCAAATCAAAAGGTCAGATTCTGTTCTACTCCAGTAAAAGTGTCAATTATCAAGAATTAAAAATGAAGAACATATTGGAAGAATGTGGGAAGATATGCACCCTTCTGCATTATTGGTGGTAATGTATACTAATAAAACCAGTATGAAGATAAGAATGGAGATTCTTTAAAAAACTAAAGACAGAAATTCCATTTGCCACATCTATACCTCTCCTGGGTACCTTTCTGAAAAGCGTTAAAAGTCATCATATTACAGTTATGCGTGCATAGCCATATTTTAGCAGTACAATTCACAAGACATAAATTTTTGAAAGAGCCTAAATTTTGGATAAAGTAAAGATGATTGAAAAAAGAAACTGTGATACATATAAACAATAGAGTAATAGAGAATGATAAACTTGAGTCTTTTGTAGCAAAACAGAAGACTCATGAAAACATAAAGTTAAAAGATATAAATCAAACACAGAACGTAAAATACCACATGGCTTATGTTATATGAGAAACTCAAAATATAAAATAGTAGAGTACACAATAGAGAAAATACAGTAGAAAAATGTAGATGTTTTGGAGATTAGAAAGTGGGATGGGAATAGGAAAGGAATGATGTGGTGGGAAAGGGAATCAAGAA
The DNA here is from genome assembly GCF_000247695.1 of Heterocephalus glaber. The sequence continues at coordinate 1,268,314 of NW_004624881.1, read as the reverse complement.
GGTCAATGTACAATGCATATGTATCAGCCCCTTAAACTAAATGTAATTATTATGTGTCACAAACATATACCAATAAAGAATGTAAGCTAGCAGAATGGATTAAAAGATGAGACCCAATTATTTGCTGACCACAAGAAATTCACTTCATCAGGGAAGGCATTGCTCCCTTAGGAATGGGAAGCTGTACTTTGTAGTATTTAATCTCTGGAGTATGAATCTCTTTGTTTTGTTTTTACATGGTTTCACAGATAAAAGTTCTCTTTGAGTCTTAGAGTAGACTTTGAACTTGGACTTTTGAGTAATGCTAGAATTTGTTATGGCTTCTGGGCTAATGGAGAATATTTGGCTGTAGATCTAAGATGTCTCCCAAAGCCAAGCTGATTGGCTTTTGGAGGATGACTGAATCATGAGGGTTCTAACCTCATCAAGTGGGTTCATCCATTGATTAGGCCATGATTTTATGGTAGGCATTATTGAAGTTAATAGAAACAGGAAATGGGACTAGTCCAAGGCAGTGGATCATGGAGAAGGAACCGGGGTGACTCTGCCTTATCCCACCCAGCCCCTTTCCCTGTTTCTTCTCTCACTCTCCTTCTGTACTGGCTGCAATGAGGTTAGCAGCTTTTGTCCATCATGCCATTATACCAGTATTTTTTTCTTACCAAAAGCTTAGAAGCAATGGAAATAAGTGGCCATGGGTGAAACCTATAAAACTATGATGCCTTTCTTGAAGTTGTTTATGTCTGGTATTATGTTACAACAACAAAACCCTGACTAACATAGAGGGTATGAATATGCATCTGATGCTGTGAATACAAGAAACTAGGAAAAATGTGTGGCATTCCTCAAACTGAAACTTTAAGAAATGTTTCTTTTATATTCTTAGTCCAGACATCAAAAGGTGTGCTCACCATTAAAATCCAGAGAAGTGTGTTCACCAGTGCTGTCTCTGAAACCACTTATTTAATTCTGCACATTGGGCAGGGAGAAATAGTTAGGAAAACTGTATATTTTCAAAAATATTAGATTCTGAGTTTTATACAAAAAAGAAGACCAACTCATGATATAAAACAACAAATCAAAAATGAAAAAAAAATCTAAGAGAGAAGGAGGAGATAGGATGACAGATAGATAGATAGATAGATAGATAGACAGACAGACAGATAGGACATGTTCCCTGACCTTCAGCTTAGAATGAATATCCCAAAGCAGTTAAACAATGCTATTTTAAGGTCTCCAAATTCAGCAGCCTCTAGTGTTCCCATGGACAGGGTGTTGTGTTGGAGCTACTCCCTCTAGTGAGTCTCAGATTTGAGCTCCCAGGCCACATCCCTGCCACAACCTTCCCCTTCTTCCTTCTCTCACCACTAGGTTGTTCCATTCTTGTTGTGCTGCAATTCTCATGGCTTCCCTCCAGCATGCAATTTCAGCATGCAATTTCCTGGGATTTGGGAAGGGGACAACCTCAGCCTACACGGATTTGGTGCCCTCTACACTCCTGATGATCCAGTGACACAGCCCCTATGGTTCTCCCTATGGTTCTCTTGCTCTTCCCCCATACCTGAGCTGGGGGATAAAAAAGCCAGAGCCAGGACCATTCACATGGTGCCTCATCACCCCCTGCACTCACCAGTTGTTTTAAAGCCTCAGTCGCAAGTCTCTCTTTGGCTTGCAGTGACCTTTGTGCGCAATTCTAGGGAGAATGAAGCCTGGCATTAAGCAGCCTGGATCAGGGATTGCCTCCTAGCTCTCTCACAGTCCACTGTATTTCTCTTAGGCTTACAAGTTCCACAATTCCTGGCATCATAGAGACCCATCCCTGCAGAAGATCTGAGTCTCTGGGTTCCCACTATCAAATGGAATTTTCAGTAGTCTTGGCTGGCACTGAGGCTGATGGTGGCCAGGATACACACCAAGTATTATCCGCCTCCACAAGCTTCTTCCACTGGAGGATACCACGTGCTTCAAAAAAACCTGCTCAGTCTCCAAACCTGTGCTTTGAGCAATGTTGAGATAGAGTGGTGGTTTCATTTCTTATCCTAACTTTTCCTATTTCTATAATTCACCCATTGGTTATCATGCTTGGGTTGCATTCTTAAGTTTTGTTTTCTATGTTTTGCTTTGTTTTTTGGTGCCTTCCACCCTTTACAGTTCACTCACTAATCTGGGTGAAATTCTCAGTGCTCACTTGAACATGGCTTACTCCATTGCCATAAAACCATTCATTGATTTCTTGACAAAACTTCACAGGAACACTAGTAAAAAAACACCCTCCTCAATAAATAGAGCTGGACAAACTGGATCTCCACATGTGGAAGAATGAAATCAGCCCATTATTTCATGTTATATTATACAACAATATTTAGAGTAAAAAAAGTGCCTAAACAGAAAATGTAAAATTGTAAAAACACTAGTGGGGTACAGATGGAAATTTGTGCATTTGCTTGGGCAATATTTTATTATCCTAAAAGTACATGAAAAAGATAAACATAGATAGTGGGATTGCACCAAAATTTTAAAAAAATTCACAGCAGAGAAATGATTAATCATGTGAAAAAATAGCTAGGAAGAAATTACTTTGAGATCAAACATATAGGTATGTATTCAAAATATATGATATATGTATCCAAAATATATGAATAATTAAATGATCTCAGTAGTATGCAAACAAAAAATTAGAAAAATGACAAGGGACATGAATTCACATTACTTGAAAAAATATATAAAATGGCTAACATGAAAATACTCAATATCAGTAGTCTATAGAAAAATTGAAATTAAAATGAATATGAAATGTCATTTCTCACTTGTCAGAATGGTTAGTATAAAAAAATGGAAGCAAGTAATAGGATACAGAGGAAAGAAAAGCCTTTGCATAGTATTAATATAAAGATAAATTAGGGCAACCATTACAGAAAATATTGTAGGTAAAAAAAACATTGTAAAAAACATTACAGAAAACATTGTAGATAAAAGCAGAATTACCATATGGTTCAGCTATCCCTGTAGTAGCTACATACCCATAGGAAACTCTACAAGGATGTCCAGCTGATGAAATTCCTTCTGTGTTCACTCCAATATTATTCACAATAGCCAAGATTTGAAATCAGCCCAAATGTCTGTCCAGGAATGAATGTTTGAAGAATTTGTGATATATAAACTATCCATCTCTGAAAATAAGGAAATTGTATCATTTCCGTCAATATAGATAAATTTACAGTTAATAACTCTAAGTGAAAAAAGACAGACACAGACAAAAATAGCACTTATTTTTCACTTGTATTTGAAATAAAAATATTGGTGTCACTGAAGAAGACAGTGGCTGAGGAGTGGGGAGAAAGGAGAGATGGTGAAAGGATACAGATTTTGGTGAGACAACACGAGCAATGTTTGTAAAATGTTACACAGTCTCATGACTATCGATATTCATAGTATAGTGCATGTACTATTTTATAATCAATAACAGTAACTTTCAAATATTCTTACCAGAAAAATGACTAGTATTTTCTGTGAAGTCTAGTCTGATTATCTTGTTGTGGGCAGTATTTGTATTATTATGTCATAATACTGCTTAGTGCTTCATAAATGCATCTAAGAATAATCTGTCAATCTATAATTTTAAAAGATCCACAGAATTACAGCTGTAAATGACTCTATAAGAAGAAATATCTTATATCAATTATGTAAACATACAACTTAAAAAAAACTGGAAAAGGATTATCAAGCTGAAGGAAGCAAAAGAATGAAAATAATACCATGAACTCAATAGAGAGAAATAAAACAATAGTATTGTTTAAAATATCAGGAAAATTTCCCCTCTTCCTATATTAAAGAGAAAGACAGATAAACAGAAAAAAAATGCAGGCTCAATTGCTAGAATCACAAATGTAAAAGGACATATCACTACATATTTTGTACACATAAAAGTAACTATAAATGGATATTATAAATAATTGAATCCCAAGACATTAGAAAGGTAAATTAAATACAGACAGTAACAAAGAATCATGAATTACCAAAACTATTTGAAGTCAATACCATTGGTTTGAATAGACATGTACCAAATAAATTTATTTAAATTAATGCACACAAATAAACAATAAGTTATAAAATATTGTTCAACACCACTAATCATTGAGAAAAAAAATTAAATTGACAATAAGATCTAATTTTCCAACACAGTGACTATTGTCAAAAAGATGAAAGATAATAATGTTTAGAAAAGAGAACCATTCTACAATGTAGGTGAGGATGGTGAAATTAGCATATTCATTGTGGTAAATGGTCTCACAGTACCTTAGAAAATAGGATTATCATATCATACAGCAATCACAATTCTGGATCTATATTTAAGAAAATGAAATCAAGAGCTTGAGGGGACATCTGCAGCACTCTTTGACTGCAGCATTATACACAATGTATGACATATGGAAAGTGGAATATGAGGTCTGTTTCATACATTTAGATGTTTAATGTTTGGTGCACACGTATTTATGCTTACATCATTTTGATGAATAGAACTTTCTTGGTTTTTTTTATTACTTAAATTCTTTTATTGGTACATTTTAGGAATACAACACATTTACATTTCTCATTGGGAACTTGTACCTTTACATGATACATCTTGGTTCTTATTTTTTCTCCATTCCTAGCCCTCCCTTCATGCCCCTACCCTTCCCTATTTACAAAGGCTTTTTTCCCATTTTTTCCATTTCTCATCATTTTTCTTTTCCCTTCTTTCCTTTCCCCTGCCCCTCCCACTACCCCTATCCCTTTGGACCTTTTCTTCCTATTTTGCATTATAGATTATTCATTCTAAATATTGGTACATTTTAGGTATACAATATAATGACATTCATCATTGGAAATTTGCACCTTTACATAAGCTCTCTTGGTTCTTAATTTTCACCCTTGCCCA
>NW_004624881.1:1209265-1246213 GCF_000247695.1 Heterocephalus glaber | reverse complement strand
AAAAATTATATATATATATTTATATATTATGTATATATCCACAATATTTAAAACTTATTGAAAAGGGTGTTTTCGTTGAATTGAGCAAGTAAAAGTCACTTCAATACTTATATTACACATTTACAAAATTGATTTGTGTTTTTAAAGATTATTTTGATTATTTAATTTGAAAAAATCATATCTATTTTAACACTTGGCTTTTCCAAGTCATTATTGTTAAATTTTAAAAATTTAATAGATACATGAAAGTAACTCTAAATGATGAATGATGATTATTAACAGTGTTTTTCAAGTGTTTAGTAGATTCTACATAGAATTCATGTACTTGTATATTAAAACTAAACTTTCTGTCATGTGAAACACCATAAAAGATATAAAACTATAACTATTGAATATCATAAATATTTCAGTTTCAGCATAAACTCTTACACTTCTCCAGGCCACAAATAAGTTTTTGTGGCTGTTATTTTTTCTGATGACTTCAGGTTTGGGTCACAAACAATGTGATGCAGCTGACTACATATAAAGCACATGGCCACATGTAAGTTATTGAAGTGTTTGTTGTATATCATGTTTTACAAAGATGAATTGTAGTAAAAGTACACAATCATTACAAAATTGTTCCTTAACACAATCAGTCCATATTGTCATGGAAAAAAAAATCACTAAATTCACTATATTCAGTTATAAAATTTAATTAATTTAATTAATAAAATTGATTACTTGGTTAATTATTATAGCAATAAGAAGCTTAACAAATTTATCAACTATACCCATGATATATTCTCCTGGAAATTGAGCATAAATATTTCTGGTGTGTAGCACATGTGTGATGAAACAAATAGGGAGTAATATTTGTTACAATAAAAACTTTTTATATGCACCAAAATTACTTTTGAAACATAAAATAACCTTTTAAAATAGTTCCACATATTTAACCGGATTTGATTTTCCTGCAATCAAAAATAAGTATGTAAACTTAATTCGCAGTTTCCCAGGATCTGACCCAACCTGCATTCTACCCCCTCCTACTGGTGACTGCACAATAGTTCTTTGGAGTACAGTTCCTTTTCACCCCTTTGGGCTCACTTATGCTGTCAGCACCAGGTTATACTCTAACATAACCCTACTGAAGGCCTGATGTCCAGGAGTGCAAGGGGGTGTATCCTAAAGCAGTATGTGCTGTCCTGTGGGATGCAACCTTCTGCATAGTTGTGCTTGAAAGGTGTGGCTAGATTTCAGTCAGGAGGCCTGGGCCACTTCAGTCCTTCAGAAGAACACAGAAAATTCAGAGTTGGGAATCCAGAGGTGGAAATCCAGAGAGGGAAATCCAGAGACTGAAATCTGATGCCCAAGGTGTCGCAGACCTCCTTTCACTGTTACTTTAACTTTTTGCAGAGAAATATAATTTCTAACTGCTTGGTTTTTACTCAGCTTTCTGTGCCCTTCAGTGAAGGAGCCCAGAGATTCTTGAAGAGCCCCTCTTGTTTTCCATGTTTAACATTCAAATGATAACCACTCACATCTTTTATTTTTCACAGCATCAAGAGATTTATATCAGTTACAGGTGTTGCTACTATCCCATTTCTTAAAGCCATGAGATCTTGCACCAGATAATGCATTTACTTTCCTGTGTTATCTTAATTCTCTACTGTGTACTATTATAAAATTAGGAGCAAGACATGGTGCCACACACCAGTAATCCTAGCACTCTGGGAAGCTGTGCCAGGAGGATTGCAAATTTCACCCTCGCCTGGGTATCTTAGCAGCTTAGCAAAATCCTGTCTCAAAATAAAAATAAAAGTAAAAAAGTCCTGGGAGTGTAACTCAATGCAAAGGCCCTAGCTTCAGTTGCCAGCTGCAATATAATAAAGTAAATTATAATAATAAACTAAATAGCCCTCTGGTTTGTTTCAGGGACATTGTAGGGTTCACATGTGGCACAGGATGAGCTCCTGACTAGCATATGGCGCCTGGTGTTGAAGTTCTTCAACAATGTGGCTCCATCCACAGGTGCCATGCAGTTGTGATGGGGCTCTCAAGTATTCCCGAGTTGATCACAGTCCCACACTGAGCAGCATGCTTGGCCTCCCATGTGAGTCAGCCCTGCAGCTGAAGTAGGCTCAGAGGTACAAAGTTGAAAACTGAATTTTGGCCTCATTCCTAGAAGCTGAGAAACAAATCTTTCAGGAACAGGAAAGGTAGACTGCATGTGAATAGTTAAAGATGCTGGAGTTATATGAGTCCTTGCTCTGACCAACACTGCCAGGTCTGCAGCATTGTGCATACACATCACACTTCAGATTTCCCTGGACATTCTCTCCAAATATGTTCCTCTCTATGTAAAAGTGAAATCAGGCAGGACAAATCTGCAGGGAAGTGAGGATTTTCCTGGGTGTAATGCACACACCATGAGGCTTGGGACAGAGAAGAGCAATTGGGAACTCATCAAGGATGCTGGTGCTGCTTGTCTCTTCATGCCGCCATGAAGGACACATTTCCTGGTCCACCCCACTGTTAAGCAACAGTTTTACCTGTCAACTCCACCTCAGCATTCCCATTTCCCTGGGCCATTGAGTATTCTCAATAGTAAACTAAGGAATATCCAGCATTCCCAACTCATTCCCAGTGGGCCATCTTTTGATCCATAGAGCAGCCAGAAAACAAAATAGACTATGAGCATCTTTTCTAAACAACATACACTGTGATCCTAAACTAGAATCCTTGCTTAATGGGCCCATATCAAAAATTTCATCCTGTTCCATATTTATGCTCCTTCCATCATTACCTATTCCCATGTCTGTCTCCTGGCTCTCTGCTTATATGGATGAGAAAACTCAAGCTCCTTGTGAGTGTAGAAGCCTCCTCCTAGGTCTCCTTGTGTGCCTCACCTTTAGGAGCCTTTGGAGATTTGAGCCTGGTTTTAGGCCTCAAGGCAAAAGTGGATGGTGAAGATGAGTTCCAGGAACCTCAGCACTGTCTTGCTGACTGCACAGGGGCAGTCACTCCTCTTTCATAGCAACACAGTGTTAGTTTGCTCAGGCAGAGGTAGAGAGCCCAATGCCATAGGAGTTCAGGATGGGATTGCCTCTGTCACTGACGGTGGAAAATCTCTTCCTCTGAAAAATAATCCCCATCAGGATTTAGGAGCTCAGTATCCCCAGCCTCATCTGGCTTATCTGAAAAATCCCTATTCCAGTTTATGGGATCCCATTATTTTCCAATCAGTGCCTGACTTTAGCTGCAGATACCTTTGAGGCTGAAGATTAAATTTACGCTGTTATTCAGCCAATCACATTAGTTATGAGGGCCAGAAGTGAGTCTCCTTGGAAGACTGAAGAAACAGAAAACCTCACGACTGATGTCCAGAGTGACAGAGAGCCAGGAGCACCTCCAAAATGGGTGCTTTTACTTCTTCCCCTTTTTATTCCACCCAGACCTCAGGCCTGCAGGTTGATGCCTCCTCCACATCCAGTGTCTTCCCTCTCCATGTACTGAGAGTCAGCCTCACTGCTTGTCTGTCATTCGCACACACACATGGGCCTGCTTTGCTAACCTGCTGGGCATTTCTTAGTTAATTCAAGGGACCCCCTTAGAAAGCCTGTCCAGTAACTTAGAAGACAGACACAGACAGAAAAATATAAATTGGGAAGTAAATAATGATGAGTCAATAGTTAATTGTATAATCACTGATTTTTTTCTGTAAATAAGATTTCTATAAATACAGAAAGGGTGTAGAAAGGACAAGGGAAAATCAAACATGGGACAGAAATATCAGCAAATGTAGCATTACCCTCATGTCAAAAAACTATACACCTTGTGATGAATAATCAGAAAATAGAATTAGGACAATAAATTTATTATAATAGCATCATAAATAATAAAATATTAGCAAATACTTAAAAATAAAATAATAAAAGATTTGGGCACAGCAAGCTACAAAATGTTCAAAGAAATTTGCAAAAATGATACCCTGCATTTATGAATTAGAAAATCTATTGATAAAATAAAAATTACCTTAAAATTAATCTCTTGATGCACTACCACTTTTCTAAAAATTCCAGCGGTTACTTTTATAAGAAATTTAAAAAATTATTCTAACATTTGTAGAGAAGTTTAAGAGATTTATAGTAACTGAGACAGCCAGAAATTACAAAGTTGGGAGACTCACAGTTCCTAACTTCAAACTTTCTATCAGACTTTTATACTCAAGGCATCCATTATCATGAGGTAGAGGTACAGATCCATGAAATGGAAATAGATGTCCAGAAATAAGTGGGTAAATCTATAGTCAAATATCTTTTGATGACTTATATAAGAGAAAAAGCATGAGATCTTTAATAGATGGTGTTGGTAACAGCTGGGTGTCCAAATGGAAAGAATGCAACTGGACATGTACCTCATGCTTTATAAAATAATGACCTCAAAATGCCTCAGCAACATAAATATGAGTTAAAACTTTTAAAGGAAAAGAGCCTAAATCTAAGATTAATATTTCTCAAGATATATCAAAAATGAAATCACTTAAAATGAATCTGTCAGATTCAGTTAAATCATACATTTTTATAATTTGAAGGACATGGTCAATAAGTGAAAAAATGTCTCACTGTATGGAAGAAGATGTATTCATATTATACATCTGAGAAAGATTTAGTGTCCAGAAGATATGAAGAAATTTAAACAACAAGAAAAGGACAAATGACCCAGCTTAGCCTCACTAGTCACTCAGGAAATACACAAAATCACAGTGAGATACAACTCCCTAACAAAGAGAATGGTGTAACAAAAGAGTGGAAAATACCAAAATGGTGAGGACCTGGAAATGCTGAAAGTATGCAAGATTTGCTTGTGGAAATCTAAACTTTTGCAGCCAATATGGAGAACAGTTGGGCAGCATTCTAAAAGTGAGAGGCTGTTACTATGTGACTGAAAACTTCCATTTCAACATACACACCCAAGGGAACTGAAAACATGTTCGCGTGAAAACTTGTACACAAATGTCTGTTGGAACACTAATCATAATAGCAAAAATGTGGAAATACTCCAAATGTCCATCACTTATTAGGCAAACAAATCTAATGTAGTAAAATAACATAAAGTAATATTATTAACTTGTAAAAAGAATGAGTTACTGATCCATGCTTCCACCCGACATTCCCCACCGGAGAGAAGCCACTCCCAAAAGACCACATACTGTGTATTTCCACTTGTGTAGTGTACAAAATATGCAAATCTGTAGAGGTGAAATACATTGGCTTCCCAGTGGAGGATGAGCCCAAAGCCTTCCATAGCCAGACAGAGAATAAGGTTGTTACAGGGAAGGGTGATCAGCCCAGTGGTGCTGCTGTATCTGTGGAAGCCTTGGTCTTTCATCCTCCTCTGGGAGATTTGTGAGGAGGGTCACAGAATGGGGCTCAGGGTCAGAAAGGAGTGGATTTTAGCATCCACGTTCATTGAGGTTCATGCACAGGCTGCTCCAGATGGAATGTCTTTACAAGTAAGGAGGGACATGGAGAGCTCCAAGGGGGTGCAGCCAGAGCTACACTCTTAGTGACCAAAGTACACCCCGTGCCAAGACAGCCACTGCAGTGAGATCTGGGCTCGTTTTTCTTTTGCTTTCCTAGAATTTGGGTCATGGTCAGTGGTAGCAACTAACTGGGCTCCTTTCCAGTCCATTGTGTATCTCTACCCTCCCACTCTGGGAGGAGGAGATTTGAATGGTCACACAGTCAACTAGTATGGCAAGCAATGAGTCATGGGACATGTGCCAAGCCATTCAAAAGAAAGTAAATGGGGCTTCACTGGGAACAGGGTCACCAGATTTAACTTGAGGTTTGTGTCCCAAAGTGGGACTGAGTGGGATTAAAAGGTGTAAGTCTAGGTAAGAGGAGAGTTCACCAGCAGGTTTATGCACCCTTCTCAGGAAGCCATGGAGTTTTATCTTGATTTTCTGCTGTCAGTTTCCCTGCCCCAGCTCATTTCTGTATATAGACTTTATCAAATCCATGTACTTTCAGGAAAAAATGATGGGAGCTAGAGAGCATCATGCTAAGGGTAATAAACTGGACATAATACTTTAAATATTACAAGTCTTCTATGAGTAATCTGATGTAGAGAGACAGAGAGAGATAGGGAGAGAGAGAAAGAGAGGACAATAAAGTAGAAAGTAGACCACTTGCTTTAAGGAAGGGAATGGGGGAAGGGGAAGCATGGACGGCGTAGTGGGGACAAATTAATAAAAATATATCGTGTGCACCTACCACTATTCCAAAACGAATCTCACTATTCTGTATTGTTAATATGACACAATAAGATAAACTTGGAAACTAGAAAAAGAAATAGCAATTACCAAGAATAAGGGCAAGAGGGAATGGGAAAAAGTACTAATAACTATGAGTTTACTTTTCAGAGTAATAAAACTGCTCACAAATAGATCATTGTTAATGCTTGCACAAAGCTATGAATATGTTCAAAACTACTGAATAGTGCACTTAAATGCTGCATTTTGATCCATGAATTTCACTAAAAACAAAAAATATTGAGAATATTCTACTAGGCAAAAAGTATTTTGTAATTGCCTAACCAATTCAATCAATTATATCCCATGATCATGTCATTAAACCATAAAATCTAAGTTTAGTAAGAACATGAATTTAAAATGATAGAATATTATCAAATAAAGGTTGGATTATAAGAGGAAAATCAAGGCAATTCCTATGAGATAGGCAATGACTGTTTTGAATTCTCAAGGATAAAGGGATTTAGATAGACGACAATCACCTGATAACAGATTGGAAAAATAAATGTTTCATCAAAGTGCAACCCACTTCTAGACAATAAAGAGCAGAAAAAACCCAAAGCTTATAGAAGGGAGGAAATTCTAAAGAGCAGTAATCATTGCAATGGTGACTAAGAGAATGATACAAAATCTCAATGAAACAAAGAGTTGGTTATTCAAATGAACAAACAAAATTGACAGACCCTTCGCCAACCTTATCAAAAAAAAAAAGGAAAGAAAAGACCAAAATCCATGCAATTAAGAATGGAGAGGGTGAATTGCAATGGACACAGCAGAAATCCAAAGGATCATCAATACCTACTTTGAGAACCTATATGCCAATAAGATGGAAAACACATAAGAAATGGACAGATTCCTAGATACATATGAATTACCAAAGTTGAATGAAGAAGACCTAAAAATTCTAAATGACCCAATATCAATCAATGAAATAGAAAAGTTAATTAAAAATTTCCCAGCTAAGAAAACCTGGGACGTGTTGGCTTCACTGCTGAATTCTCCAAGACATTTAGAGAAAATCTATTGCTACTACTCTTTAAACTCTTTAATGTAATCAAAAGGGAAGAAATACTTCCAAATTCATTCCTGAAAGCAAGTGTTACTTTGATTCCAATACCAGGGAAAGACCCAACCAAAAAAGAGAACTGGAGGGCAATCTCCCTAATAAAAATAGATGCAAAAATCCTCAATAAGATAATGGGAAACAGAATACAGAGGGTGATCAAGAATATCATACACCCTGACCAAGGGATGCAAGGATGGTTCAACAAATGTAAATCAATAAATGTAATACACTATATTGACAGGGCCAAGGACCAAAACCATATGATCATCTCAATAGATGCAAAGAAAGCATTTGATAAAATCCAACATGCATTTATGATTAAAAAAAACCCTACAAAAAATTGGAATAGACAGTCTCTACCTCAAACTGATGAAAGCCATCTATGAAAGAGTAATAGCCAATATCATACTAAATGGTCAAAAACTGAAAGCCTTCACACTAAAATGAAGAACAAGACAAGGATATCCACTTTAACCACTCCTGTTCAATGCCATTTGGAAACATTAGCCACAGTCATTACACAAGAGAAAAAAATAAAAGGAATATAGATAGCAAATGAAGAAGCCAAATTATTATTTGCAGATGACATGATACTCTATGTAAAAGACCCCAAGAAGCCCACCAAAAGTCTTCTAGACTTAATAACCAAATTCAGTCAAGTAGCTGGTTACAAGGTCAACACACAAAAATCAATAGCTTTCCTCTACACCAATGACAGACTCACTGAGAGAGAAATAGGGCAAATAATTCCTTTCACAATAGCATCCAAAAAACTGAAATACCTAGGAATCATCCTAACAAAAGAAATAAAAAGTCTCTTCCCTGAAAACTATAGCACTTTGGAAAGAGAGATTGAAGACAAAATCAGAAAATGGAAAGACACCCTTTGCTCCTGGGTAGAAAGAATCAACTGTGGAACTGGCCATACTTCCAAAACTGCTATACAGATTCAATGCAATCCCAATTGAAATTCCAGCAGCATACTTCATAGACCTTGAGAAAACAATCCAAAAATTCATTTGGAACAAGAAGGGACCTAGAATAGCAAAAGCAGCTCTAGGTGATGCAGACATGGCAGGGGTATCACAACCTCCAACTTGAAACTATACTACAAACCTTCTGTGATAAAAACAGCATAAAATAAATAGGAGACACATGTATAAGTACCAAATAGTTTCTCTAGTATGAGAAACTGAAAGTGTAAATAAGGGTTAAAATGATTAGAACAAATAATTGATAATTTGAAATAGGAAGAAAAGTCCAACAGAATAGGGGTTGTAGGAGGGGAAGGGGAAAGGTAAGAAGGGAAAGGAAAAATTATGAGAAAAGAAAAAAATGGAAATGAAGTGTATGTAAATAGGGAAGTGTGGAGGGGTTGAAGTGTGCACAGGTAACAGAGAAAAAATAAGAACCAAGATACATCTTGTACAGGTACGAGCACCCAATGACAAATGTAAACATATTGTATACCTAAAATGTACCAATAAAAAAAAATTTAAGAAAAAAAAAATCATGGTACTGTCAAAGAAACAAACTGGAGGACCAGGGAAACAGATAAGAAGTTGCAAAAAAAACCTCCAGACATACTCAGCCATCTCATCTTTGATAAAGGAGCTGGAATATGAGGACATTAACAATAAATAATAGTGATAATAATAATATATATTTGTAATATTTCTTATTGATGGGTGGAGACAGTTCATAACCTCTTTGACCTCGAGAACATTACCCATAAAGCAAGAGTCACACCACCTTTCTCAATTCAATAGTGTAGAGACAAAATTTTTAGCAAAACGTCACCTAAGAAATGAAGTCATTCATCAGCACGTTCAGCACATGGATTGGCATTGCCTTGCATACACTCTCCCAGCTAACCTCACCTCTGCAGCATGCTCTGAATAGTGTTTATTTCCAATGGGATTGCCTTCCTGGCAAGGCAGAATGTGTATCTTTCATGTTTTATATTTCCATCATAAAATCCCAGGTTCTACAGAATTGTAATCTATATCATCATTGGGAAATTAATAGAAAAAGAAAAAAATAAAATTTTAGCCCTCAGGGAATCCACTCCCCTATCTTTAATCATAAGTTTGCATTCTCTCTCATCTCCTCTCCTAAGAGGAGAGATGAAATTAGCTTTCTTCTCTTGAAAACAATTCAAGATGGTTATTAAGTCTCCTTCTTTTATACAGTACCAACTCCCTAAAACTTTCTCTTCTCTTTCATTCACATAATAACAACAGGAAGACCAAAGAAGGATTTCTTTGTAATTGGCACAGTGGTAAGCAATTTCACAAACTCACACACTTGCAAACACTGCCATATGTTGTTACTCTCTGGCTCACCAGGGTTTCTTACATGATGAAACTGAGGACAGAGCTGGAGAGGAGCCACAGTCAGAAATCTGGGAGAGCTGGGTGGGCCAGTGCTTGTAAACTTTGGACCATTTCTCCTCCCCCTGTCCCATTTTCCCTTATGAAAGCCAAAAATGCCCATTTCAGTTGATCAGTATTGTCATTTTTAATATCTTGAGGTTCGCTGCATAATGTTCTTCCTATTCATGCATTCTCAAATATGTTTCATAGCTCTTAAAATTATAGTGTATTTTTTGCCATGCATAATGTCACATTCATGTAATTCAGCTTCTTGGGAGGCATAGGCAGGTGGATTGCGAGTTCAAGGCCAGCCTGGCGACTGAGTAAGACCTTGACTTGAAATAAGATACAAAGGGCTGGGGATGGGTCTCACAGTATAGGTGTCCTGCATATAGCATGGATGAGATTCAACATTCAATCACAAGTACTACAAAAACAAACAAACAAAACAATTGTACCCTTTTGTGTATTTTTTCTGTTTAAGTTATTTGTATCACACATAGAAATGTTCCTGGTTATTTCCTGTGTTGTTGGTTTAAGGTGTAATATTTTAGGCATGAAATATTTTTTTCTATTACAATTTGTACTTTTTCTGCTGATATACAGAAAACTATAATTGTTTTAGTATATCAAAATCAAGAATGCTCTTTTTCATTCTTGTATTATTTATTACAAACAAAAACTATTAAATACAATTTAGTGAAAAACTTTTTTCCCATGTAAATATATTCTCTTTTTCATTTGACAGAAATAGATATAATTGAAACTGAGGTGGGGAGGTGCATCTTAATTTTGAAGTGTGTGCCTCAGATACTGAGGACCCCAGTGGGATCCCCATCTTCACACACAAGGCACACACATGAGACTTGGTGTGTGGTCAGCAAAACTAGTCCTGAGGCCCAGTTGTTCCATGGCCACAATAGCCTCTGAGTTCCTGGATTACTGAGCTCAGTGGGAGGAACCAATGTCCTAGGATGCCATTCTCAAAGAGGGGTTTGGGGGACTGTCTTCTCATGTGAAAGTTTTGCAAATTTGCATGCTTCAGCTTTGAATGAGTGGAGACTTGCTGATCCCTAAGATGCCCTCATTTTGTCCTAGTACAAAGCATTGGTTTCTTTTCAAGAACACTAGCCTCTTTAGTAGTCATATTTCTTTTGGCCCCAACTTTACAGATGTTTTTTTCTACACCAAAATTAAAAGATTTTTCAAATTTTTCTTTTCTGTCTTCAATCTACCCTTAAATTGAATAATAGCAGCAGTAGAACCTATGCCACAGCCTGAATGTAGGGCTGCTGTGAAATTTCCTCCACCAGATTGATTAGTCCACTCTCCTAGTCCCAATATCCTGTATAGAGTCAGGACATAGGCACAGTATAGACACATTTTCTGCGAACCATAGCACACATGTTCTTGCATGCATATGGTACTGGACTCTGTTCGAAAATTAAATTTCCTGAGCCTGTTTTATAGTCAGCATTTCTAAAAGCATTCTGTTCTTCTGATTGTTCATCAGAACTATCCCTATGCCTCTGCTTACAGCATTCTTTAGGGGCTCTTGCCAGTATTTGCCAACCTTTCTACATTCCTCCAGCAAGACAATGTGAAGCGCTTGAGAGTCAGTTAGTCAAGGCCCCAGTTTTCTTTTACCAAATTTTGTACCAGTTATTTTTCTCATCACTGAGGCCCAATATTTGACATCCACAGTTTAAAGGAGGAATGATTTCATTTATCTCACTGATAGGGGAAATTTATTCCATAGTTTCCTGGGAAGCAGGGGCACAGAAATAGTGAGGGGCCGCATATTGATGCCAAGGCCACATGTCCATAACCCACCAAGATATACCCATATGTGGGCTCCACCAGTTCCTGTGCAGCTCCCAAGGCCAATCCAGTTGTCATTCTGTCCTAACTTCCTCAGCTAGCCACAGCCCAGCAATTTTTGGAATCCAGCTGAGGGGATGGGTGGCTTTGATCAGTTTGAGCCAGGCAAGGCTTTCTCTAAATTTCCCACATGAAAAAGAGTAGCTTAACATTTTTATTGTTCATCAGAAGAGTTGTAGATAGTAAAGACAACCAGAGTCCCTTGTTTTCATTCTATGAAATATAAAAACCAAATAATATACCATATAAGGAAATTCATGAAATTATGATATTATTATTATCTGCATTATTATTTACTCACCCCCTTCCTCACAGTGGGAGGTGGACAGGAATTGTGTATGTTTAATTTGTTTAAAATGTCTGCAGAGTAAGTAATTGATAAACATGATTTTATATAAAATATAATTACTAATTATGGCTTTCATAGGTAGTTTAAAATTATAGAGTCTCAAGCTACAAAAGGATGAATATAAAAAGTTAGAAATTAAATGACTGATAGTATAGAAACTAAAGAACATATATTATTCCTCCAAATTTTAAAATTTGCTCTAAATAGGTAGGTTGAAACTAGATCATCAACATCATAGGCATTAATGGAAGAAGAGAAGGTATTTAAAACAGTTCTTTAAACAAAGTGGAAGAAATTATGTTAAAATAGTTTTTTCATAGAGTAAACAGCTGAACATGAAAATGAATTGCAAGAAAGAACAAAAACAGAAAATATGAGTTTAAAAAAAAGTAAAATAGTAGTACTTGTTTTGCCAAGATTTTTGGTGTGACAATTAGCTTATTAAAAGGCAACATTTCCACAAAATAAGATAAAATGGAGAACCCATAAATGTAAATTAGTTTAATCTGAAATTCATATTAGAAATTAGGAATAAAAGTTTAAAAATTTATGTTTTAACCCATTTTACTTGTATTGAGACAGAAGCATTTACACTTGATATAAAAAATACAACTTTTAAGAAAATCACCATTAAATTTGATTAAATGTCATATGTAAAGGGAAAAATCTATGATGACATCTATGGTGAGTTCATCTATGATGAATTGCAATAAAAACTCTTTTCTGAGTTACTGTAAAAATAATAGGACATCAAATTCTACTGGGACACACTAAATTTCTTGGAGGATACATTTTCCAAAGATGGAAATGGAAGAGGATCATGAAGGGCCTCATGTTTCAGGTGTGGTTTATCTGGAGTCACATGATGGACTGCAGCCACAGTGGTGTGGAACTGTGAAATCTCTGAGACCTGAGGCCTTAATGGGACAAGGTGAGGTCTTTGGGTGCTGCTCCTAACTCTGAGCACCAGTTCGTCTCTACCAAAGGGCACTTTTCTGAGAGAGCTTGACCTCTGCTCTGTCTCTGCTTCCTGTGTCACCACAAACTTCCTCCCAGTGCCTGCTCACAATGAGGTCACCATCATTGCCTTCCCCATAGGGGCTGAGCTGAGGAGAATGTGTGATCTTGGACTTACAGCCTACTGATTGTGACCTGAAGAAACCTACTGTGTTTATACAGGTCTCAGACTCACATATTTTGCTATAGTTTAAAAAATACATACCACAATCATGGAGCTGTATTAGCATAAGTGCATAGCCCTGTAGCCAGATTAGAGAGTGAATATAATTTTCCACTTCCACAATAGAATTGCATAGATTATACATGTTGAAAACAGTGTCAGCATGGTATTGCACACAAGAGAAAGTGTGATTTGGAGGTTAAAATGTATCTATAAACACAAGAATTGTTTTAAGTTAAACTGTTTTTCTGTTCAAGAGTTTTTATTTACTGCTTACAGCATTTCAGATTTCAAAGATGAAACTGTTGAAAATCTATTACAAAACAATGTGAATATACTTAATACAACTGAATGCGGCACTTTAAAATTTTATATTTCTCCTTTGTTCTTTTTATTAGTTATCACCTCCAAAAATTATGGCAGCATGTCTGATTATTTAATTTAAATCTCATTCCTTCTCCTACATTCACCTTAGCACCAGCAGCCTTTATGATTTATAATAGTAGAATTTGATTTTTTGTTTTATTCCTTGGTTTATTTAGACATTTTGAAAAATGCATATCAAATACTGACCATTAATGACCAAGGAACATCACTGGCATAGCACCATGACTCCCTACTGAGTAATAAAAAACTCAGGTGGTGAAAAGACTGACTACTGTTTTTACACAGTGCCACCTGCTGTCACAGCACCTGAAGGAAACTGCCAAGGGTAGCCCTGTGGTCAGCTCAGTGCATGCCCTCCAGAGACACACCCCCTGCCTTGCTAAAGGAGGTTCCATCTTATTTGCTATAACATATATTCCTTATCATACTATGCAAATGCTTTCTAGTGCTAGTACATATCTCCCTGCAACATTGCTGCATAACTAGAATAGCTATAAAATCTTTAAGAGAGGAAGTAGTTGCTCAATTTGTAGCCAAGTTTAACCACAATGCTCCTTCTAACCAATACTTCAGAGTGATGCTTTGCATGATTTCTCACTACTATGAAAAGCCAATAACCTGATAGATTAAGAAAGTCATTGAAGTGAGAATTTCCAGATTTACAAATCCCTCTGATCCCCACATCTGTAGTTTAGGCCTATTTCATTACCATTGAGAAACAATTTTTGCTTGAGTTCTGCTGAGACTCTGGGGACTTGCAGATGTTTGAACTTATTTTCCAAAAGCACTTACTTGGAATGATGTCAGAATTTTGTCACGTACTTTTATAAATCTGTCCCTGTTGACTATATTTAGACCATAAAATTCCTTCTGAAGTGTTTATATGAAGAAAGTGATTATGTGAAAATTGGTTCCAATACATTTGCACATTACATGGCAGAAAGTGGTAGAAGACCTAACTCTACTGCAGTGTGGAGTGAGTAGTTTATTATTACTCATATCATGATGACTATTTCCTTTCTTTTATTTGATGCTTTGTGTTCACTCCTTTGGACTTCCTTCCTTATTTGTGAAGACAGAATGGATTAAGTTAAAATAAAACCGTCTGTAACTGCTGATATAAGTTCATCTAATTTAATATTTCTGGAAAAATTCATGAAATATTTCATAGAACTCAGTGGATCATTAAATGTAAAAGATGAAAGCTTGGCACTATGAATTAGAAGCAAGAAAGCAATGAAAGAGTGGATCAGGAGCTGGCACCAACCCCACCATTCAGACTGTGGCAGAGCAGGTGGCTGAAGGCACTCAGAACAGTTTTTGTATCACCGAGAAATTTACTAACCAAAAATAACTTACCCATTCTACAAATCTTTTAGCAGTGCAATAAGAGACTGCATCTAAAACTCCTGAGAAGGAAAATGATATCTTAAGAGAAAAATATAGGAACATAAATATAATGAAATGCACACAAAACACAATATCTTAACTGTTCTAAAATATTCTTAAAGGGGCTGTATTGTGTCAAGATAACAGGCGACAGTGTATTGTTTCTTAGCCAATCATTTTTATCTGGGTCTAGGTTGAGAAACGTTATATAATCAGTCATAATTTCTTGAGTGCCTAAAAACTGAACATGTAAATGTCTGATTTCATGAGGAAAGTAATTGAGACTTTAATCAATAGATTTTTGAAAAAATTCTGTAAAGTCCAAAAAATAACCTTTTATCTTGTTACACAAAACCTATATATTATAATTATTTTCTATTAAAGAAACTTAAGTCCCATTAGTGAACACAGAATGATATGAATTTAATGATTGTATTTGGAAGAAATGGATACTACTTCATTTCAAAAAATAGATTAATTTATTATCAAGATGGATGAATTTACTAACAGCAAAATTTAAATTGCAAGGGGTACAAAAAAGGATTAAAAATTTTAATATAAAATATGATCATTTTGATGTGTGACATGAGCCCTCTACATTCTGTGACAACACCTACATACTATATTATCAATGAATTAAAGTTTTTAAAGTCTACCATTTTAATTGTATAATAATTTTAAAAATTTTTTATATAATAAATACCTGAAACATAGATTGATGCCTTCCTAGTCAGTTTGATAACAGAGGATAAGCTGGAACACTAGTAATCAGCTTGGCAAAGGAAAAACCAAATTTTTTTTGTACCAGGGACTGAACTCAGGACCTTGTGCTTGTGAGACAGGTGCTGGAACCACTGAGCTAAATCTCTGGCCCAAACCAAATTTTTAAATCCAAAACCATGTGTGGTTTACAAAGTTTATTATTCTGTCACTTAGAAAGCTGCCTTTTCACCTAAGATTATTTCACAAATTAATAAAAGTGAAGAAATTGATGTCTTCACTGACTTCATCTTGAAGTAATCTAAAGATTTATACCAATTGTAATACATCAAAAGGTATGAGGTGGTCCTCCTGAAGAAAGCAGCAGTCTGTTTGGGGAAACCCTGAGTGCAGAAATAGAAGAGAAACAGGTGGCATTTATTTTACAGGCAAGTAACACATTCTGAAAAAGACTAATCATGAAACTTAAACTGTAAGGAAGTGGACTACTTACTGATAGGGAAAAGTTATTTAATTCAGCAAATACATTGATATGTCTTGCTTGTAGAAATGTAAAATTTTACATCTATACTTTTACCATCAAGAAGTTTTACTCTTCAAGAGAAAAAACTGTTAATTAAATCCAGTAGATTAGACTTATTTATATCAATAAAATTATTCCTCACCCAAAATTGAAAATTACATTTGTATATTTGCAAGTTATAGCAAAATATTAATGAAAACATTAAACACTGTGTATTTCAGACATTTCCTTTCTAGACTTGAGTTGCACACACTGGGTGCATTTAGTCAAATTCTTTCATTTGGGATAAATAATAAATTTTGCAGTCATGGAAACTTCAACTTCTAAACCAGAGGAGATTAATATTATAGTCATTAAATACAAGAATGCATGAGCACAGCAATTTTAATGGAAAAACTGGATCTATGAAACAGATGTTTAATATAGGGTGCGATGTCATATTTAGAGATTGAGAAAATGCTCTCAGGACATCAGATCATTAAATTGTACTAATTTTTTATTTATATTTATTTTTTGTGGTACCAGGGATCAAACTCAGGACCTTCTGCTTTGAGACAAGCTTAGCAGCACTGAGCTAAATCCTGGGCCCTAAGGTGTACTGACTGACACAGCAACAGAAGTCTTTCTTGTAATTCCTCAAATACATATGCATCCTATATGCGAATCTCCAAATTAGTCAATTCCCACTTTTCTACAAGAAAGAAATATTCCATATAATAAACTTTTAGCCTACCAATCAACAAAATCCTTTAGCAAGGATATATTTTGCCATGTTCTTAGATCCCTTAGTGTAAAATTATTATTCTAATATTGGCTTTACATTTTATCAGATGAGGGTTTAAGCTCCACAGTTCAGTCTCTCCCTGTAACCAAAGTATGAACATACTGGGCAATAACATAATCCATTAAATCTGATCAACAGATAAATACTGGTGTTCTCTGTACATAGAAACACACACAAAAAAATCAAAAAATCCACCAGTTTTGGAGGAATAAATTACAATCTGTGAGTTTATTCTGATGGCATCATTCTGTCTTCCAAAAATCATTACAATGTTCAAGTTACCTTTCTTCTTCCAGTAGTACATATCTTAGTAACTTTTCATAGAACCATTCAAAATTATTGGAAATATTGTGCTTTTCATGAAATATTTAATAGTACAGCATTACTCTCTTCTAAAACAATGTAAATTCCATGAAATTCAGGGGCTTCTGTTATATTTACTACTCACAAAACTGTGATAGCAGCAGTAGGTATATAATTAGTGAAATATTAAATCATTGATGAATCTCTATTATATATATTATATAATATATATTATATATGTATGTATCCATTATAAACTAAAGCATAAATGTAAATTAGACAAAGGAACAGCTCTGCAATATAACAGGAAAGAAGCATCTTTCACAGTCTGCATCTTCCTGGGTTCAGCACTTCTGTCTTCTCTTCTCAGGCACAAGCCATATTGGCCACAGATGACCAACTCCACCATGATGTTGGACTTTCTCCTCATGGAGATTCCTGGTATGCAGCATCTACAGGTTTTCTATGCCATGTTCTTCTCTCTAGTTTATCTGGTGACCATAATGGGAAACCTCGTCATTGCTGCTGTCACCACGCTTGACAAGAGCCTTCACACACCCATGTACTTCTTCTTGAGAAACCTGTCCATCTTGGACTCCTGCTACATTTCTGTCACAGTCCCTAACACCTGCATGAACTCCCTACTGGGCACAAGGTCCATTTCAAAGCCAGGATGTGTAGCTCAGGTCTTCTTTGTGCTATTCTTTGCATTTGTAGAGGTACTGTTTCTCACCATCATGGCTCATGACCGCTTTGCAGCCATCTGCAGGCCGCTCCATTACCCTGTGATCATGAACCCTCACCTGTGTGTCCACAGCACACTGGCCTCTCTGCTCAGTGGCATCATCTATGCAGCCCTGCACACCATCAACACCTTCAGGCTGCCCTTCTGCCACTCCCATGCTGTACATCAGCTCTTCTGTGACATCCCCTCTCTGCTGAAGCTCTCTTGCTCTGACACCTTCAGTAACCAGATTGCAATTCTTGTCTCTGCTCTAGTGATTGGTGGTGGATGCTTCATTTATATCATCAAGTCTTATATTCACATCTTTTCTACTGTGCTTAGGTTTCCAGTAGGAGCAGAGAAGAAAAAGGCCTTTTCTACTTGTGTCCCCCACATTCTTGTGGTGTCTGTCTTCCTTAGCTCAGGCTTTTCTGTCTACCTGAGACCCTCTGCAATGTCTGCTGGCATCATGGCCATGGTTCTGTCTATATTCTACTCTGTACTTCCCCCCCTATTCAATCCTATTATCTACAGTCTCAGAAATGAACATATAAAGTGTGCCATCAGGAAGCTTATGGCAAAAGTGCTCCATTTGAGAGATGTCTGGTGAATTAAGAAGGCATTTCTTATCCAATTTAGTCATAGTCGTGTTTTGGAAATAAGTGCCTCTAATTGATTAAAGTTATTCCATACCATTTGTGTAAATTTAATACCTAGGACTTTTAAACACATCATATATCAATGCCAACCTTTCTAAAATGTTTGGATGAGTTTACTATAAGCAAGGAACTGGAAAAAGATCTGGTTACTGCAGAAGTCCAAATTGTTTTAACATCTGAAAGTTCCCCCAAAGGTCTCTTGTTTTCAGAAAGGGAGTTTCAGAAAGTGAGAAGATCTTGAGGACACTACACTAACCAGCATATTAAAAAATGTATAGCAAATGTGGAATATGAAACATGTTGCCCAAGTCCTCACAGAGTATATGGATGAGGCCATCCCTTAATGCAGCAGTGAGTGAATGAGAGAAAAATAAGAAAATATCATGTAATAATAAAATATCTATGATGCACATAATGAAATACTAGGAGGAAATAGAGTAGAAGTGCTATGGAAAAATTATACCTTTATTCTTGCTTATTTCCTCATTCTAATTGACAACATTGTATATATTCATCATGTACAACATAGTATATTGAAATATTCATGCATTTCTAGGATGATATTGCTGTAAAAAATTGGTAGTGGAGCCAATAACTCAAATAAAGAAACAGGCATATTAATGCTGGATAGGGTACAGAGGATCTATGGCTAATGTACCCAAAGCCTCCTCTCTGTGTTTACACTAAATTTCTTGGAGGATACATTTTCCACAGATGGAAATGGAAGAGGATCATGGATGTCTTCATGTCTCACATGTGGTTTACCACAGTTACGTGGTGGACCACAGCTCAGGATGATTTGGAGCTATGGAATCTCTGAGACCTGATGCCTTAGTGGGGCAGGGTGAGTTCTTTGGGTGCTGTTCCTGTGAGCCCCAGTTAGTCCCCACCAGAGCGTGGTGTTCTGAGAGAGCTTGACCTCTGCTCTGTCCCTGCTTCCTGTGTCACCATGAGCTTCCTCCCAATGACCTCTCACTTTGAGGTCACTGCCATGGCTTCCCCTACAGGGGCTGAGCTGAGGGAATTGTGTGATCTTGGACTTGTAGCCTCCTGATTTTGACCTGAAGGAACCTACTGTCTTTATACAACACCCAGACTCACATATTTTTTAATAATAGAAAACAGGTTAATACAAATGCCACCATCATGGAGCTGTATTTTATAAATTTTCACAGCATTGTGGCCATTTCAAAGAGTGAATTTAGTTTTCCCCTTCCAAGGGCAAGTTGGATAGATTATATGTGTTCACAACAATGACAGGCTGGTACTGCACAGAAAAGAAACTGTAACATGGAGCCAAAATGGATCTTTAATGATAAACATTTTTAAAGATAAAAAAATCCAGCTTCTTCATTCTAAGAGTGGAGACCCTTCCCCTATCAGCCCTGGAAGTAAGGAAAGTATAAACTTCCCTGTCCCCTCTGGAAAACCAAGCCTTCATCCATGGGTGAGTGCCTGTTTCCTGTCTTTTCTCTCCATTTTCTACATATTGGGGCTGTGTGTCCTCCAATGTGCCGAATAACTCCCTTTATCCTTTGATCAAATTGTGAATAAATTCCTGTGTTTTTTTCTAATATTTTCAGTGCCAAGTGGGCAAATCATCCAGTAGCTATTCCCTAGATCAGGCCTTTGACTGAACTACCTGGTGATAAATTAAAAAGAAGTAACAAAAAAAAATTAAAAAGTTTAACAAGGCCAAAATTACTGGGTCTAAAAATATCCTATGGGTTACCAAACTCAGGATAAAGCCCAATACCTATGTCTCATTTTATATCAATCTCTTTTCTTGTATTAAAGTTTGGAAGAGCTGCCTGCTGAGCTCTGCACATAGGCACAGTCTTCACTTAGGGAGTTTCTGTCTAGGACCTGTCAGCACAAGATCATTACCTACATTTACCTAGTTCATATCCTCCCCAAAGATGGAGCACATTGAGGGCCTTCCAAAATATGCTGGGATAAGCAAGCGCCAGCTTTTGCCACATTCTGTTCCACATTCCCACAACTGCACTGTGAAGTTCCAGTCATTGCCCTAACCCTCCAGTCATCTTGGATTCCAGGGTTAAGAGTGCATCAAAGGGACTTCACCCCAGAGAGAGCAGTGAGCCCTGCTGAGGTGCCAAGGCCTCTCCCCTGATCAGGAGCCATGTTCCTCTGGCAGCATGATAGCATCGTCTGGCTTGGAGGACTATTTACAGCCCTTCACAGATCCAGCCAGAGCTGAGTCCCTGCCAGACCCAGTCAGGTGGGTCTGAGAAGCAACACCCCTCTGCCATGGAATCCCCCATCATTGCTTTCCTCCCCTTATCCATTAATCCACAGAGTGTCTGTTGGCCCCTTCCAGGTGACCTTGAGCTGTGTCTGTCCTTCCTGTCATGGTCACCTGACCAAGGCTTTTTCTCTCACCTCACTGCTGCTCATTAATCCATTTATCATTCTGAATCAGAGGAAAATAAATACAAATGTGAGAAACACATCTCTGGAAAATATTACTGAATTTTTACAAAAGTTAAATGACATTGTTACATTCAAGTCATTCAAATGCAGAAGATCCTGTTTACCTACCATTTATAAATAATTATGTTGAGAAAAAAATGGAGAAGAAAGTAATTTAACTAGTGATAAAATTAAGAATCATATTAATATTTACTTTTATGGGAATTAAAAAAATATAGAGAAGCTAGAAAAACAGAGAGATATATAGGAAGATAAAAACCAACCCCAAAGAAAATAGACACAGAAGGACCTCACTGAATCTAATAAAAGCCACTTATGACAAACCAGAGGCGAATAACTGGAAACTTTCTCTCTAAATCAGGAACAAGACAAGGATCCCCACTATCACCAATTCTGCTCAGCACTGTACTCAAAAGATTACTCAGAAAAAATCTGGCATGAGAAATAAAATTGATTAATGTAGGAAAGGAAGTTGTCAAATTAATATGATATGCAGATGGCATGATTCTTTACATAGATGACCAAAAATTTGCACCAAAAACCTTGTAAAATTCATAGCCACATACAATGTAGCAGGATACAAAATCAGCACACAAAAATCAATAGGATTTGTGCACACCTATAATAAACTCAAGAGAAAGAAATTAAACACAAAACAATTCCCAAGAGCATGTAGAAAAATCAAATACCTTACAATTTATCTAAACAGGAAAGTTAAAGAACTCTTTTATGAAAACTACTAAAAAAGGAGATTGAAAAGCATATCAGAAAATGGAAAGATATCACCTCTACCTGAATAAGCAGAATTAATATTTTCAAAATAACCACACTTTCAAAAATGATAGATTTAAAGTATTCCCAATCAAAATACCAATGGCATTACCTACAGAAGTAGAGAAAAAATTCCAAACTTAATATGGAACCAGAAGAGTCTCAGAATAGAAAAAAACAATTCTGGGCAACAATAGTAAAGCAGGAGATATCACAATACCTGACTTCATGTTATAGTCCAAGGTGAGAGTGATAAAAATGACACAGTACTAACATTAAAACAGTCATATGTGCCAAAGAACTAGAAGAGAGTATTCAGAAACATCCCAAGAATGATTCAGCTGTCTGACCTTTTACAAAGTGGCCAAAATGTACCTTAGAGGAAAGACAGCCACTTTAGAAAATGGTCTGGGAAACTGGCAATCTCCATGGAGAAGATGGAAACGGGATCCATGTCTCTCACCATTCACTGAATGAAAAACAAAATGGGTCAAAGATTAGGGTTTAGAATCCAAACAGTTAATCTGCTGAAAGATAAAGTTGGTGAAATTCTTCAAGACATAGGTGTAGGTAAGACTTTCTAAACAAAAATACATAAAAACAAGAGCAAAATCTATAAACGTGATCACATCAAATTAAGAAGTGAGTGAATAGCAAAGGAAATAAATCAACCAAGTAAAGACACAACCTACAGGATGGAAAATCATTGCAAAGTATTCCTCAGACAAAGGGTTAATATTTAATATATGTGTATATAAAAAATTATACCTCCAAAAATTAAAGGCCCAATCAAAAAATGGTCAAGTGAAAAGAATAGGCACTTCTCAGATGTACAAATGGAAAGTAAACATGAAAAAATGATCAAAATCTCCAACCATTAGATAAAAATAAAAGCAACAAATGATTTCCTCTAACACAAGAAATAAAGGCAATTTTCACGAAATTAAATAACAACAGAGATACGAAGGCTGAGAGGTCCCTGGCTGTCTGGATCCCTGCTCCAACTGGCACACCATGCCCACCTGAGAACAGTGAGAGGTGTGGACCCTTTGATACACCCACCAGCAAGCAGCTTAGGTGCATAGGCACCTGCAACCCCCACCCCCATTACCAACTCTGGCCTCCTGGATGTGCTGCTAGTTGGTTCCACACTACAGAGGCACAGGAGTTCATAAAGGCCATTGCCCTGAGCTGCAGAAGTGAACAACAGATAAAGGGACTCTCATGTTCCTTGATGAAAACTGAAGCCTACAGGAAAAGTGAAGAGAATCTATGCAATAAAGGCACACCAGACCATTGTACTTGGCAAGTTGGAGGAATCATCACCTCCCATTGGAACCTGGACTGTCTTCAGGGGAAGACCTGCTGGAACCTGCAGTAGAGGCTTGCAGAGTTCAATCCTGCAGGAGGACAGGGTGTGCAACTTGGGACTTGCAGCCAGGAATCTGTATGAATTTCACTGGTCTGTGACTGGCTTGCTGAGACTCATTGACTTATACCTACACAGTGGTCCCCACGTTGTCTATAGTGACAGCAGAGACATACCCTGAAGGAGGCCCTTCATTTTCATTTTCTATTTGTTATTTTCAAAATTATTATTAATATTTTTTGCTCTTATTTTTAATTTTTCTTTTTCTCTTGTTCTATTTTCAAATTTTTATTTTTCTCTTTTCTCTTTCTTTTCTCATTGCTTTCTCTCTCTCACTTGCTCCCTTGGTGTTCCACATTGCTATTCATCTCCTGTTGTGTTCATGTTCTGGCTCTAATTCATATTTCTTCTTTATTTTTTTTAATTCCCTTTTTCCTTCTCTCACCTGTGTTCTCTGGCCTCACTGCTAACCTTCCCCTATCTTTATATCTATCCCTCCCTTCCCAACTCCTTCTAACTCCTGAACCTGAAGGGTAAAGTTGCTGTATTAAAGAGTTTATTCACTATAAACATATGTTGGGTTGGTCCTAGATTTTTCTTTAATTGACACAGTTAAAGGTGATAGTTTAATAACTACCACAAATTGTAATTTTCTAACATGTACTTAATGCTATGGTGTTGCTGATTGTATCACCTGGGCTAAGGTATTGTGATTGATCTAATCAGTTGTCCTTCCTGGTTTAAAGAAAATGAGATAGCCTCAGAGACATTAGAGACTCAAAATCTAAAGACCAGTTATATCTGGAAGACACCTATGAGAAGTAATCATTCCATAAGGGTTCTAACTACAAGCAACAAAGATACTTACAACAAGCAACTTTGAAGTATCAAATGAAGAATTAAACCAACAATACTAAAGATGAAAATGAGAAGACATTTAAGCAAGGCACAATCTCAGACTTCTACCCCACAAAAGGCAAATTCTGGGGGAAGCAAGGTGGAAAAGTCTGATAATCAAACACCTGAAAACCCTGAAATGATAGAACAGGAAGCAACAAAACAGCTGAATGAGGCTCTAGAAAAATTCAAAGCAGAAATAATCTCCCATATAACAACAGAGATTGTGAGCAGAGTGAAAGACATGATTAGAGTATCTAGAATAGAAATGGTTAAAAAAATAGATGAGCTCAGAAACATGCTGGAAGCCATGAATAGCCAGCAAAAGAAAGAAATGGAAACCATGATTCCCCAGCATAAGAAAGAAATGGAATCCATGAAA
Source organism: Heterocephalus glaber (assembly GCF_000247695.1). The sequence goes on along the minus strand of NW_004624881.1, from coordinate 1,221,702 downwards.
CTGATTCAAACAGATATTCAGGAGATCAAAAACTCCATTGAAAGTATGAGGAGCAGATTAATGTTATGTGAAGATATAATATCAGATATAGAAAACAGGATTGAGGTTAAGGACCATAAAAACACAGATTTCTTAAAAATAGTAAGGGACCACAAGAAATCAATCCAGCTGCTAGATGATGTAAAGAAGAAAAACATAAGAGAGATAGGAGTCCAGGAAAAAACAGGAGAAAGTACAATTCACATGAAAAAAAACTGTTCACAGAAGTAATAGTAGAAAATTTCCCAGACAGAGGTAGTGAATTGGACATACAAATACAAGAGACATATAAAACTCCAACTAGCCATGCGCAAAAATTCTACACCTAGACATATAATAGTCAAGATCCCAGAAACCCAACAAAAGAACAAAATCCTACAAGCAGTTAGAGAAAAGGGACAAATCACATACAAAGGAAAGCCCATCAGAATCACAGCAGACTTTTCAACACAAAACCTCGAGTCAAGGGAAAACTGGAGTGAAGTATTTTAAGCCCTAAAAGAAAATAACTTCCAACCTAGACTGCTGTATCCTGCAAAACTGTCTTTCAAAATTGATGGAAAATAAGATACTTCCATTACAAAGTACACCTGAGAAATTTCATGAACACCAAACCAGCATGCCAAAAAATTCTAAACAATATCCTAGAAAAAGACAATGAAAATCATAACTCCGTGAGGCTCAACAGAGGGAAGCAACCAGCCAAGGTAATAAACTAAAGGGAAAGGGGGAAAAATAAGAAATAAAAAAAATGACAGTAAAAATGATGACAAGGATGTGTCAATATCCTTCAATTATAACCATCAATGTTAATGGCCCCAATTCACCAATCAAAATAAATAGACTGGAAGAATGGATTAAGAAGCAAAATCCAGCAATATGCTATATAGAAGAAACACATCTAACTCAAAAAGAAATTCATAGACTGAAACTAAAAGGATGGAAAACAGTTCTCCATGTGACAAGAACCCAGAAAAAAGCAGGGATATCAATCTTATTTGCAGACAAAGTAGATTTCAATCCAAAACTGAGTAAGAGAGACAAAGATGGTCACTACATCCTTGTGAAGGGAACAATCCAAGACGAAGAGATGACAATCATAAATATATATGCACCAAATATGAATGACCCCAACTGTACAAACAAATATTAATGGACATGAAAAAACAAATAAGGACTAATACAATTGTAGTAGGGGAAATCAATTCCCCACTATCACAAATAGACAGATCATCTAGACAAAAAATCAGCAACAAAATAATAGAACTGAACCAAGCTTTTGAAGAAATGGACTTAATAGATGTCTACATAGTGTTCCACCCTACAAAATCAGAATGCACATTCTTTTTCTCTGCACATGTGTCATTCTCCAAAATAGATCACATGTTAGCTCATAAGACATATCTAAGTAAATGTAAAAGAATTGAAGTTACCTCCTGTATATTATCAGACCATAGTGCAATAAAATTGGAGATCAAAAACATAAGAAACCTCAAAACCCTCACAAAAACATGGAAAGTGAATAACACCCTCCTGAAAAACCAATGAGTCACAGAGGAAATTAAAGAAGAAATTAGACAGTTTCAACAAGTAAATGATAATGCCAGTACAACATACAGGAATGTATGAGACAAAATGAAAGCAGTTCTATGTTGGAAATTCATAGCAGTGAATGGGCATATTAGGAAAACAGAGAGAACTCAGATAAATAACCTAATTCAGAACCTCAAGCTCCTAGAAAAAGAAGAGTATAACAAACGCAAAGCTCATACAAGAGAGGAAATTATAAAGATCAGAACAGAAATAAATGCAATGGAGACTAAGAAAACAATACAAAAAAATCAATGAATTGAAGAGTTGGTTTCTCAAAAGAATAAATAAAATTGTTAAACCTTTATCCAACCTCATCAAGAAAGGAAAAAAATGGCTCAAATCCATGCAATTGAGAATGAAAAAGGTGAAGTCACAACAAATCCAGAAGAAATCCATAGGATCATCAATACCTACTTCAAGAACCTGTACTCTAATAAAATGGAAAACACAGAAGAAATGGACAGACTCCTAGATACATACAAGTTGCCAAAGTTAAATAAAGAAGATATAGAAATTCTGGACAGTCCATTTACAATAAGTGAAATTGAAAATGTAATAATAAATTCACCAACAAAGAAAAGCCTAGGTCCTGATGGTTTCACTGCTGAATTCTACAAGAGATTTACAGGAGAACTATCACCATTACTGTTTAAACTCATCAAGGAAATTGAAAGGAAAGCAATACTTCCAAATGCTTTCCTGGAAGCAAGTGTTACTTTGATTTGAAAACCAGGGAAATACCCAACCCAAAAAGAGAACACAGGCCAATCTCCCTAATTAATATAGATGCAAAAATCTTCAATAAGATACTGGCAAACAGAATACAAAGGGTCATCAAGATGATCATATACCCTGACCAAGTTGGATTTATCCCAGGGATAAAAGTATGATTCAACATACATAAATCAATAAATGCAATACACTATATTAACAGAGTCAAGGACAAAAACCATGTGATCATCTCGATAGGTTCAGAGAAAACATTTGATAAAATCCAATCCCCATTCATGATAAAAACCGTACAGAAAATTAAAATAGAAATTCTTTATCTCAACATGATTAAGGCTATCTATGAAAAATCAACAGCCAATATCCTACTAAATGGTCAAAACCAGAAAGCCTTCATGCTAAAATCAGGAACAAGACAAGTATGTGCATTATAACCACTACTGTTCAATATAGGTCTGGAAACATTAGCCACAGTGATTAGAAAAGAGAAAAAAATAAAAGGAATAAATTTAGGCAAGGAAGATGTTAAATGGTCATTTTTTGCTGATGATATTATACTTTACATAGAAGACCCAAAAAACTCTGCCAAAAGATTTCTACAATTAATTGACAGATTCAGTAGAGTAGCTGGATACAAGGTCAACACTCAAAAAACAATAGCCTTCTTATACTCAAATAACTGACTCATTGAGAGAGAAATTATGGAAACAATTCCTTTTACAATAGCATGAAAAAAAAGAAATATGTAGGAATCAGTCTAACAAAGGAAAAAAAGACCTCTACAGTGAAAACCACAGCACTTTGAAAAAAGAGATTGAAGAAGATATTAAAAAAAAGGAAAGACATCCCTTACTCCTGGCTAAGAAAAACCAATATAGTGAAAATGGCCATACTTCCAAAAGTACTGTATAGATTTAATGCAATGCCAATTGAAATTCCAACAATATCCTTTACAGAACTAGAGAAATCAATCAAAAATTCATTTGGAATTAGAAGAGACCTAGAATAGCAAAAGCAACTCTAAGCAACAGAGTCATGGCAAGGGGTATCACAACCCCCAACTTGAAACTATACTACAAAGCTACTGTGATAAAAACAGCATGGCACTGGCAAAAAAATGGACCCAAGGATCAGTGGAATTGATTAGAAGATAAAAAATAACTCCAGACATACTCAGGCACCTCATCTTTAACAAAATAGCCAACCACCCTCATTGGAGGAAAGAGAGCCTATTTCATAAATGTTGGAAAAACTGGATTTCAACCTGTCAAATATTAAAACTAGACCCATACCTATCACCGTGCACTAAACTAAGATCAAGGTGGATTAAAGATCTAAATATTAAGACAGAAACACTAAACTTGCTGGAAGATAAATTGGGTAGAACTCTTGAAGATATTGGCATAGGAAAAGGCTGAACAAAACCTCAGTAGCACAGGAACTATCAGAAAGAATCAACAACTGGGATCTCATCTTATTAAAAAACTTCTGTGCTGCAAGAGTAACCACTAAAAGAGCTAAGAGACAACCTGCGATGTGTGAAAGAATTTTAACCACTGTACCTCAGACAAAGGACTACTATCTGGAATATATAAAGAACTGAAAAAAAATCAGACCCCCAAATTCAAAGACCCAATTAAAAAGTGCATATCTGAAATGAACAGACATTTCTCAGACAAAGAAGTAAAAGCACCAAATAAACATATGAAAAAATGTTCAACATCACTGGTCATTCAAGAGATGCAGATGAAAACAACACTGAGATTCCACCTCACCCCACAATGAATGGCTACTATCAAGAAATTGACCAGTAACAAATGCTGATGGTGGTGTGGAGAGAAAGCAACCCTTCTCCATTGTTGGTGGGAGTGTAGATTGGTGCAACCACTGTGGAAATCAGTATGGAGATACCTCAAAGAACTAGGACTGAAAGTCCCATTTCACCCCACTATTCTCCTGCTGGGTATCTTCCCAAAAGAATTAAAAGAATCATACCACAGCAACATATGTGCACCCACATTTGTAGCAGCACTGTTCATAATAGCTAAAGCTTGGAAACAGCCCAAGTGCCCCTCAACTGGAAAATGGAGAAAGAAGATGTGGATTTTTTATAAATGGAGTACTATTCAGCCATAAAGAAATAGAAACTAAAGATATTTTTAGCCAAGTGGATGCATATTGAGGCCATACTCTTAACTGAAGTATATATGACACATGTGTGTAAATACCAAATTGTTTTTCTGGTGTGAGAAACTTAAAGTGTAAATAAGGATTAAAATGATTAAAAATAATAATTGATAATTTGAAATAAGAAGAAAAGATCCTAAGTGGTAGGGGAAGTAGGAGGGGAAGGGAAAATGAAAGAAGGGAAAGGTAAAATTATGAGAAAAGAAAAAAATGGAAACAAAGTCTATGTAAATAGGGGTGGGTGGAGGGGCTGAAAGGTGCACAGGTAATGGGGAATAAATAAGAACCAAGATACATCATGTACATTTACAAGCACCCAATGATAAGTGTAAACACATTGTATACCTAAAATGTACCAGTAAAAGAATAACAACAAATGCCAGTATGGCTGTAGTGAAAAAGGAATCCTTCTACATTTTTATGGGAATATAAATTAGTACAGCCATTGTGAATGTCAGTATGGAAATTTCTCAAAGAACTAAACATAGAAATTCCACTTGAACCAGGTATCCAAATTCTTGAGATCTTTCCCAAAGGGTTAAAGACATCAAGTTACAGTGATATATACATGTCTATTTTTATAGCAGCAAAATTTATGATAAGTAAGTCCTGGAAGCATTTTATGAGTCCAATAAAAGAAAACTGGATAGAGAAAATGTGTTCTATATACTGAGTACTACTTTGCCAGAAAGAAAGATAAATGAGTCATTTGTAGGAAAATGGATGCACCTTATTAAGGCTTTTATTTAGTTGTCCTTCCAAAGCCCTCATAAATTAGGCTTTTAATAGATAGCTAGATCTAGGATATATGAATTTGGTTTATGGTTGAGATAACTAGATTAGCTCACTGATTGGATTAGCATGATTCTGGATGTGGCTGAATGGATATACTGAAAAGAGAAGACCCAAACTGGGTATGAGTGGCACCAACCCATAGGCTTGTAGGCTGGGTTGGATAATAGGGAAAGGGAGGCTGGATGTTGCTGCTTCCTCCTGTCTGCTATGCCATAAACTGTTCCTCTTCTGCAATGCTCCTCTGCTATGCAGCAGTGCCTTGAAGGCTGCTGACTTTGGACTAAAACTTCTACAAACTGTGAGGTAAAATAAGCTTTTCCTTCCTTAACATGTGAGTGTCAAATATTTTTTCTCAGCAATAAGAAAATGACAAAGATACATTTTGAGAGCATAATTTTAAATTCAATAAATCAGTAACACAAGGTTAAAATCTAATGGTTTCTCTTTTGTGAGAAACAAAAATTAAAGAACAAAAAGAAGTTTGATAAAAGGAAACAGTTAGTTATTTGCAAACAGAAAGATGTGAAGAAGACCCTGAATGAAGTGAGGCTGGAAGGAGAGGAAATGTTAAAATATTCAAGATGTGTCTTGTACATGTACCAAATACAATGGATATAAAAGTTATAAATTGCAAACATGAACTAAAAGTAATAATAGTAAACATAATAATAAAAATAGAAAATTGAGATCTAGAAGTGCAGGTGGGTGGGAAGGGGAAGGGGAAAAATTAATCAAGTGTGTGAAATGCATGCACCTCCTCCCTAGGGCAAACCACATGCACTCCAAACATGTACTAATGAAATAAAATTTAAAAATGAAAAAATGTGCTGTGAACCTGCCTGAGTTCATCAGTCAAGGTTATTGATCATGATAGTGCTATTAATAGTTTTCATCTACCTAATTTCTTTCTCTACCTCTTGTTACTTTTTTATGTAAATTCAAATAATATATTTGTAATTATTTATGTATTTCTAATTTTCTGTTAAAGAGACTTTATACACATAATTCTTATATTATTATCTTTTTAAATTTTAATGAAATGGGTTGAATTTTTTTAATCCTCTCATTTTTAAAATTTTAACATGAATTACAATTTTGGAATTAGAATAGAAAACAAATTCCTGTTTTTCTATTTAAGAATATGTCAACAATCTGGCTACATGTGACTATTTAAGTTGAAATATAAACCAACTGAAATGAACTCTAATTAACCATCATATTCTCCATGTTTCCTACCTTTTTCTGATGCTTATGTCATGAAGAACTGGTTTATTAACATCTGTTAAAGTGATGAGTAACATTTTAATTTTTGTGTGTTTATTCATGGATGGATCTAAGTTCATTTAAAGAGTTTTTTATTCATTGATGTTCAAAAGTGCTTACTTTAGTTCACCATGAACTTCTTAGTTTTACTCCTGTCTCTGTCAAGGCCCAAGTTATCTCAGAGAGCTTCCTTGCTGTGTACCTGGTAAAAGTCCATGCTGGAGGAGCATCTGGTATACTTCCTGACCTCCCATCTGGATTCAGATACTTGTCCAAGAGCCAGTGCACTGAAAAATGGTACTGTTGATAAATACATATGAGAGCTTGTTTCCTTAGGCACATTCCTAATCAATAAAAATGGCTCAGGATTCTATATATATGAAAAAAGACAATTATGAGTGTGTAGTAATACTTTTAATTACATTTGGGAACAGTTTTGAAAAAATCAAACTCATGTAATTTCAACTAGAACTCTCTCTCATCTGTTAGAAAAAATTACTCCTGTGCACATTAAAACTCACATGTGCAACACATAGAATGTAAATATCCATTCAATGGGCACTTCTAGAGGCATGGGTATTTCTTCTATATTCACAAAACATTCAGTGATTTGATAACCCCCAACTAGTTTTACAAATGCATGTTTGCTAGGGCAAGCATATATCTTAGTGCATCATTTCTGTATAAATAGGGAATCTAGATAAAAATCTTGAGAGATTACTGAATTACCAAGTTTGCTGCTAAAGTAGTTTTGCTGAATTTTAACGTAGAGTTCCTTCCAGTTTTTACAGTCTCAGCAGGAGCTGGATTTCTCACCTTAAATGCCTGCCAATGAGGGTTGCCATAATTTCTTGCTATGAGTGCTGAAAGTCAGTAAGCTATGAGATAGTACAAGAAGGAAATGAGCATCAATATTTCCAGATGTGCAGACCATTCTGCAGCCCAGAAATATGCACTGATAAGGCCAAATTCATTTGCCATGGAGCAACAGTGTTCTTTGGATTTCCTGGAGAGCCTCTAAGGGCCCTGTCAATGTTTGAAATTGTTCCTCTGAACTACATACTTGGAATTATGTAAGAATTGTCACATAATCACATGAACCTGTCCCTGGTGACTGTTGTTGAACCCTAAAATTCCTATTGAAGTCTTTAAATAAAGAAACACTGATGGGGTTTCATCATTGAAAAATTGGTTCATCTATGTTTGGACATCTTATATGGGAAAAAGAGTTACTGAAGGAACTGGCTATTCACAGTGTAGACCTGGTAAGTGTGGGGGTGTTATTATGAATATCAGGATAACTGTGTCTTTCCTTCCTTCGATGCTGAAAGCTCATTCCTTTGGAATGCATTCATAACTTATTTGAAAAGACAGAATTAAATGAATCAAATACAAAATTATCTGCATATGCTGATATACAGTAACTCATGAGTTGCAACTGGCTTGACATAGGAATAATTTGCATTATGACTGCAATTTTAGTTTTAATTTATGACCAAAGTCTTGAGTTACTACCTGAATGCTGGCTACGTGTGGTTCCAGATGGTCTCAAATGCAGATTTTACACTTAGAGAGTCTGAAAGGAACATTACTACATCCTTTGCTGTGAAAAATTAATTGAGAAATCCTGGGCCAATGTTTCGCTACGGACATTAAGATATGCCTGGAAGAAAGTGTGGCCTAAAGTTATACAAGAGAAAATCCTTGAAGGCTGTGTAAATGAGCTTAGGTCTTCAATTGAGTTACAAATGGCCCTCAGGAACAAACTGAGTTCGTTAGTCAAGTTTCCACTGTAAATTCATCTATTTCATATTTCAGAAAATCATAGCTCATAGAAATTATTTCACAAAACTGAATGGTTCATTAAATGTAAAGAAACATGTCAACTTCTTGCCATGAATTAAAAATGTAAAGCAATGAATGAATGGGTCAAGAGCTGCCAAAAGCCCCATCATTTCAAAGACTGGCAGCACAAGTGAGTGAAGGGATTTAAGCTGAACAGATCTGTGTAGGCACTGTCAATTGAGAAATTTAAAATGCAGAACACTCTTACTCATTCTATACAAATGTCAGAGAAGTTTAATCAGGAGGCTGCATCTATGAGTTTCCCTGAAAAGGAAAGCCACTGTTTAAGAGAAAAATTAAGGAATACAAATATAATGAAAAACACATAAAATGGAATATTTTATAAATTAAATCTTCCAAGAAACTTTTACTAAAGGTGCTGGATATTGATTAGATCATCTGGTTGCAGTTTCTTCTTCATTAATCCATCCATTTTTAGCTGGGCCTGAGCTGAGGAGTGTTAGATACTCAGTCGTAATTTCCAGAATAACTAAGAATCAAATCATTATGTAAAGCAGTGATACCATGAATGATTTATTTGAAATTTTATTTAATGCATTTTCTTTTAAAAACTCTACACACTAAAATAATAAAAACATTTCATTTTGTTGACAAGAGGCCTGCATATTTTTTTATGAAAGAAGACTTAGTCCCATTTGAGACCATCACAGAATATTAATTTAATGATGTTATATGAGAAAAATGGTTGTTAATATAGTTCAACAAAAGAAACAGATTAAATTATTATCTGGGTGGATCAATTTAGTTACATACATTATTTAAGTTGCAATTAGCACATGTGAGGATTAGATATTTTAAGCATAGCCTTACTAAGATAATACCTATATTATACCCATAATGTCACCACATTATCAATTAATTAAAGTTTCATGTACAGTGTCAATCATTTTAATTTGTCTAATAGTTTTGGAAATGTTTGCACACAATAAATATCTGAAACATATCTTAGTATTGTTAGATCAGTCCACACACTTGAGCATAAGGTTTCACAGTAGTAAATAGGTTTGGGAAAAGGAAAAAGAAACATTTAAAATCCCAAACCATGAGCTCTAGAAAGTAGGTTATTGCATCACATAAAAATTCAGGCTTTCACAAGAGTAATTTTCAAAAATGAAAAAATGCAACAAAGAGGGCTGTAGATTTAGCTTAGTGGTTCTGGCACCTGCCTTGCAAGCTCAAGGTCCCAAGTTTGATCCTTAGTACCCCCCCCCAAAAAAAAGGAAGAAAGAAACAAATGTCTCAATATTCACTGATGGCAATTTGAAAAAAACCTGAAGCTTTTTACCAATTTGATATATGTGCAAAGATTTGAGGTGATGCTCTTGCAGAAAGCAGCAGTTTATTTTGGTAAGGGTTCAAATATCTAAATATAATAGCAAAATACAGTTCACGATTTATTTACAGCTGAAGTGATGCATTTTGACAAAACAATCCATGTAATTCATTTAAATAAATTGTGTAGAAGCAGACTTTTTATTGATACTGTGTTTATTTAATTCAGAAAATACTTTTATATGTTTTGCTTGTGGAAATGTATACTTTCAACATCTATATTTTGATAAATTACCAAGGTATTTTACTCTTTCAGAGAAAAGCAACAACCTGATTAATCAAGTATGTTGGAATTATTTATATGCCATAAAATCATTGTTCATTCACAACATAATGCTAAAAGTTTGTGTATTTGTAAATTATATCCAAATATTAATGACATCTGGTCTAACTCCAGATAGCCAGTCTTCTGTTCCATATTATGTTTTGCATAAACTGTATGAGGTTAGTGCATACTGGTTTCCTATTTGGGGTAAGTCATAGTAATTTCACAAAAATTTGGAAATTTCAGTCCTAAACCAAAGAAAATATGGTCTTTGACTTTCATGAAAAGAGGTATGAGCACAACAATGTTAATGGCAGTATGTTTCCAAGAAACAGATTCAACTGTATTAAAAAGTGTTACAATTCAGAGATTTCTTATAATTCCATAAATATATATGCACCTTTACACAAATCTTCAGCTCACTTAGTTCAGACTTTTTCCATAGAATGAATATATTTCAAATCATAAAGTCTTAACTTTTAAATCAGCTGAACCCTTTTGAAAGGTTAGATTTTTTCATGATTTTAGTTCTCTTAGGATAGAAAATCATTGGTCTTAACTCTTTGTAAGATTAGAAGTTAGGCTTCACAGTTCAGTTTCTCATCTAATCAAAGTATGGACATATTTAGTATTAATCTAATTCAGTACAGCTGCTCAAGAGATAAATATGGGTGTTGTCCACAAAGTACAAAAACAAATTACTAGTTTTGGAGAAAGGACACAGAGTGAACACTTGATTTACTAACCCAATTTTTTTTTTTTTTTTTTTTTTTGGTACCAGGCATTGAACTCAGAACCTTGCACTTGCAAGGGACGTGGCAACACTAATGCAATTCTTTAGTGTGGGTTGGTTGTGACACAAGTTGGTCAACTGCCTTCAAAGTCTCTCTCTTGCATAATTTTGGGCCACATTTTATGGCAGTCAGATCTCCGTGTACTTAGAGCAACATTTTCCCAGGATTGCTCAATGAACCCTACACAAGAAAGGATGTTGTAATGCTCCTTCCAGGACTTTTAAGCATTAAATCCATATCTGAAACCATCTGGAAGCACAAGCAGCCAGCACTTGGTTAAAATTCAAGACGTTGGGCATAAGTCAAAAATAAAATTCAGATCTTAACCCAAGTTTCTTCATATGTCATGCTGGTTGTACCTCAAGGATCAATTGTAAAATATGAGGCTTTATTTCCATGGCCAGTTTCTATCTTCCAAAAATAGTCACTCAGTTGACCAAGTTCTGTTTCCTTGTCCTAACTATAAACCATTTCTTACTTATAATAGAATCATTTAAATTTATGACACTCTTTTTAATCAGACATTTAGCTCTGCAGTGTTAATGTCTTTCAGTAGAATTAAAATTTCATGAAATTCAGAAATGCTTGCTTCCTTTACTACTCTCAAAACTTCTGTAATAGCATGAGGTAAATATTTGTTGTAGTAAAAATATCATAGAATACATTCAAAGACCACAACATAGAAAATCCTTGTTCTTTTTTAGAGAAGGGCATTTATCTTGAGTGAAGAAAGTCACAAGTTTAAAGTGCTGAGTGGAAATAGCAGGTCCTGTGACTCCTGTCTCCCCACCTTATTCTTCAGAGGAGGCCTTGAGGAGTCTCTCATTGGTAAATTTCTCTTGCTTAAAAATATTATAGACAAATGCTATATGTTCCTGTTATAACAACACATGAAAGTTGTATATAGTAAAATTCAAATTAGAATACAAGTATAAAAATATAAGGGAAGGAAATTCTAACTGACTCAATTAAGGGAAAACATGAGGACATTCTGTTGAAATTCTGTTCAGATCCATTGAATTGGGCAGAGGACAGCAGTTGCCTGAGAACCACAGGAGGGGCGGCTGGTTAAGACAGAGCTCCAAGAGGAGACTGCTCTGAGAACAGGGAGGCAGTGCTAACTCTCAGGATCTTTAGAGGGGTACAGTTGATAAACACATTTTACCTAAATGGTGTGTGACAGTAGTATATGCCCTGAAATTGGAGGAAAATAACAAGCATGATATCAACTTTTCTAACAATGATAACCAAGGACATTTTGGGATGTTTTTGATATTCTGAGTAATTCCCTTATTTCTCATACTGTCTCAGCTAATACTGTCCTGATTCTGAGAGACAAAGAAAGAGACAGAGAGAGGGAGATGTGACAGAGTGACAGAGAGATAAAAGCAGAGACAAAGGAATATTCTCCCTAACTCAATAGAATATCAGACACAGAACAATTGCTGCCACCTTTCTGGCAAGGGAATACTATCTCAGTCATAGAGTAAGTCCTTCAGATAGAAAACATTCTGAATCCTGCATTAGATCCTAAGGAAGAAGAAAGAAAAAAGAAAGAAAGAAAGAAAGAAAGA
>NW_004624881.1:1197132-1209162 GCF_000247695.1 Heterocephalus glaber | reverse complement strand
CTTAACATTTCAAATTATTATAATTTTTATTCCTATTTAAAAACAAGAGTATACAATTTTTCCTCTCTTAATCATATCAAATGATATATATGAAAGAATGAGAGCAATTTAGAACCTTTACATATTAGAGAATAAAAAACTAATTAGAATATTTTAATGTTATCCCAACCTACTTAGTATTAATATATGTATATATCACAGACATGTCAAGAACTTTACTAATCTTTAAAACACAATAGGTCTTATCAATTTCAGTGCAGGAAGAAATTACTAACATAACAATAATGACAATAGACATGTACTCAAGTTGAAGAAGAGTATTATTCAGACTAATGAATTATCATCCTAAAATACTAAGAGAGCCAAGCACCAAATACCCCTATGATACCTTGGTGCACAATTTAATAGTTATGAATGAAATTTCCACACTGTGATTCTTCCTGGATTCAGCACTTCTGCCTTCTCTTCTCAGCCACAAGCCACATCGCCCACAGATGTCCAACTCCACCATGATGATGCACTTTCTCCTCATGGAGATTTCTGGCATGCAGGATCTACAGGTTGTCTATGCCATGTTCTTCTCTCTGATTTATCTAGTGACCATAATGGCAAACCTTGTCATTGCTGCTGTCACCTCTGTTGTCAAGAGTCTTAACATTTCCATGTACTTCTTGCTGAGGAACCTGTCCATCCTGGACTCCTGCTACATTTCGGTCACAGTCCCTAACTCCTGCATGAACTCTGTGCTGGAAACAAGCTCCACTTCAAAGGCAGGATTGCAGCTCAGGTTTTTCTTGTGATTTTCTTTGCATTTGTAGTGGTACTGTTTCTCACCATCATGGCTCATGACCACTTTGCAGCCATCTGCGGTCCCCTCCATTGCCCTGTGATCATGAGCCCTCACCTGTGTGTCCACAGCACACTGGCTGCTATGCTCAGTGGCCTCATCTATGCAGCCCTGCACACCATAAACACCTTCAGGTTGCCCTTCTGCTACTCGCATGCTCTCTTGCAACTTTCCTGTGACATCCCCTCTCTCCTGAATCTGTCTTGCTCTGACACCTTCAACAACCAGATCATGATTCTTGTCTCTGCTCTGCTGATTGGTGGTGGATGCTTCATTTATATCATCAAGTCTTATATGCACATCTTTTCTGCTCAGTTTTCCAGTAGCAGGAGAGAAGAGAAAGGCCATTTCCACCTGTGTCCCCACATTCTCATGGTGTCTGTCTTCCTCAGCTCATCCTTTAATGTCTACCTGAGAACCTCTGCAATGTCTGCTGGCATTATAGACGTGGTCCTGTCTGTGTTCTACTCCATAATCCACCCCCCTTAACACTACTATCTCCAGTATCAGAAATGAACACATAAAGTGTGCCATCAGGAAACTCATGACAAGCATGTTCTATTCAGAAGATGTATTGAGAATTAAGGAGGCTTTTCCAACCCAGCTTAGTCATACTCATGCTTTTATCAATAAATGCAGTAAGTGGTTAAAGTTATTCCATATCATTTGTGTGAATTTATAAGCATATCATGTAACAACATCAATGGTTTCTAAATTGTTCAGATAAGTTTAGTATAGGCAAGCATTTAGGCAAAAGATCTGGTTAGTGCAGAAGTCCAAATTTTTTGACATCTCAAATTTCTGCCCAAAGTCTCCTGTGTTCAGAGATGAGACTTTTGGAAAGTGAGAAGATCATGGGGACACTACACTAATCAGCAATTTAAAAATGTATAGAAAATGTGGAATATGTAACTTATTGCTAAAGTTCTCACAGAGTATATGGATGAAGACATCCCTTAATTATGCAGAGACTGAATGAGAGAAAAATAAGAAGGATGGCATGTAACATAATTAAACTTTTATGATACACATTATGAAATACTAGGAGAAAATATAGCCAAAGTAGTATGGAAAAATGTATTCCTGTAATCTTCTTATTTCCTCATTCTAAGTGATGAAATTATATACATTCATAGTTTATAATATATTGTACTGAAATATGTATGCATTTGGAGGAAGATGTGAAAATTTGATAGAGCAGTTAATAAACTCAAGTAAAGAAAGAGGCATATTAATGTTCCATTGGCTACTTAGGAGCTATGGTTGCTCTCCCCAAAGCCACCTCTCTGTGTTCACTGGAGCCCCTCACAGCATTGGGGAGTCTGGGCCACAGGTACAATGGGTTCCCCATTTCTGCTTTCTTGTCAGAGTTGAGAGTCCCTGGGAAGCCTCACCATGATCCAAATTGACTCTTGTCACTTTGTCTCAACTCTCATGATTTTGTAAATTTCTCTTATAAAAAAAGAGAAGCAAATTATTTACTAGATAAAGTAATTTATTAAATGAAGGGGTAATTGTTATTATTATTTCACTCATTTTCCTGATCAGTGTTTGAGCTGGAGGGGGATTATATATATCTGTGCATTTATAACTTTGACAGCAATGGTATTTATTCAATTTGTTATGTTTTATGGAACACAATTACTAATGTTGCTTATTATTGCCAGTTGAAAACTAAAAAGGGTTTCAGTCTACAGAAAGATTTATATGAAAATATGGAAATTTAATCACAGATCCCGAAGAATATAGATGACCCTCCAAAATGTTTAATTTCCTCTTATTAAATAGTTTGAAATTAGATTATTAACATCATAGGTATTGATGGAAGAAGAGAAGGTGTTTACAACAGTACTTCAAAGTGGAAGAAATTATGTTAAAATACTCTGTATAAAACAAGCAACTGAAGATGAAAAATAATTTTCAGAAAATATGAAAAGAGAAAATGTTTGTTTAAGATAAAAGTAAAATAGATGTCCTAATTTTGACAATGTTTGATATGTTAAATAGCTTGAGGTAATATTGCCCCAAATTAATTGAAAAGTAAAAAGAAAATAAATCACCAATGTAAAAAGAAATTCCTGTTAGAAATTGAGGAGAAAAAGTTAAAGTAATAATGATTTTAAGAATTTTTACATGTATTAAGAAAACCCATTTGCCCTCTAGGTAGCAAACCAAGCAATGTTTAACTAAATCACCATTAAATGTGACAAAATATCATACTATACACAAGGTAAAATGTATAATGATTTCTAAATTGAAAAATAAAACTTTGTTGCTGAGGAATTATAAGAATAATAGGACATCAACTTCTACTGTAGCACACTAATTTTCTTGGAGAATACATTTTCCAAAGATGGAAGTGTAAGAGGATCACGGAGGTCATCAGGTTTCTGGTGTGGTTTATCCCATGGTCACGTGATGGAGTTTAGCACAGAGTGGTGGTATGGACCTGGTGGAATCTATGAGACCTGAGGCCTTAGTGAGACAGGGTGAGGTCTTTGGGTGCTGCTAGGAAATATGAGCCCCAGTTAGTCCCCACCAGTGGGCACTGCTCTGAGGGAGCCTGACCTCTGCTCTGTATCTGTCTCCTGTCTCATCATGAATTTCCTCCCAATGCCCTGTCATTGTCAAGTCACTGCCATCACCTCCCCCACAGAGTTGAGCTGATGGGACTCAATGATCTAGGATTTGCAGCCTTCTGATTATGACCTGAAGGAACCTACTGCCTTTATATAGCACCTAGACTCACATATTTTTTAATAATAGAAAACAGGTTAATACAAATGCTATCATCATGGAGCTGTATTTGCACAAATATTTATAACACTGTGAGAAGATCAAAGAGTGAATTAATTTTCCCCTTTCAAGGGGGAGTCGCATAGGTTATACAACATATTTTTTAAACTATTATGTAGTGGTATTGCACACAAGACACTCTGTAACCTGGAGGCAAAAACTGATCTTTAATGATAAAATTTTTTTTTTTGGTTTTTACTTCAAATTTCTCTATTTTCACACAAGAACAAGAAAACCAGGAAAAAAAATCTTGTCCCATTATATAACATCAAAAATTGAGGAGATAAATACATAAAATATCTAATTTGAGACTATCTTCTTACTACTTTGCATTATTTTTATTAACTACATGAAATCATTACTCTAAAACTGTAAATAAGCTATTTAGAAAATGGTCAATAGTTAGCAGTCTATTATCACAGATTTTGAGTTGTATAATTATCCTATGTGATAGTCACTTTCTCCCCACATTAGAAAATATTCAGCCCATTCAAGGCTAACGTAAAACTCAGCCAGCCTTTTTTTTTCAAATAGAAGCAATTTACCATTAGCAATAAAATCCAAGCATTGTAAGTATAAGCATAATTATATATTATATATAGACAAACAATAAGGAAAACATTTTTCCCAGAGATAAACAATCCACAATTAAACTCCAAATGAAAAATATATAATGAATGAGTTCATATAAGCTGAGAAATGGACTTTGTTTTAAAGTTCAAATATAGGAACACAAATTAACTTGTGGGGAATATTAAATATAGAAAAGAGTTCATAAAGAATGAACCAGTTTTAAAGTAGTTTAATTTCCTTTTATACTCAAATGAGTAAGAAGTCAATAGTTTATTTAAATGCTACTAATTAATATAATTTCCTCATATTAGCAGTACCTTCACTATGACAAGGCACTGAAAGAAGATGATGATTTTCTTGTATTTTGCAGTTGTTAAAATACCTACATAATTTTATATTATAATTCTGTACCATTAAGAAGACTATGTTAGACATGTCACTACTAGAAAGTTTGGTAATTTAGGTTAATTCTTTTAATTATATTCCCAGATAGAAATCATTCAGTCTAGAGCCGGCAATTTAGCTCAGTGGTTCCACTGCCTGCCTCGCAAGTGGAAGGTCCAGAGTTTGATCCCCAATATCAAAAAAAAAAAGATAGAAATCATTCAGTCTTAAAAAGGCTTCTATTTTCTAGATTTGTTCTTTATCATTATTCTTTTAGTTTTTAAGTTTTTATTAGTACATATTCTCAGTACACAGTGATTACATTCATTGTGAGAAGGTAGAAAATAACACATTTTAATTATTTTTTTTTATGGTTTCCTACCTTAACATTCTTTACCATTATGAAGCCCCACTTTAAAACAAAGAGACTTAAATAAACTTCTGTAAATAATATTAGAAAATTTAAGATACAATAATTCTTCTATGTTTGATACATTTTAGAAAATGAACCTATAAGTTTTTTCTAAATATGTGATGCTATTTAAGGAGTAATTTATATTCAATAAAATGGATTCTATTCCACCAAATATTTTTAAAATTGTAGTTTAATATAAACTGGTTCAATATTTGCTAAATTTTCAATAGTTTATTTTAAATTCAGCAAGAAGATGTTTATATCCTTGTTTTCTAATATTTCTCTACTTTATTGATGATATAGTGGTTAGGAAAAAATTAAAAGTAGATGAAGTTTTCACCAGTTAAAGTTTATGCTAACAAGCACCTATGATTAAAAAAATGATAAAAGTGAACACACAATTAAACACACTCTCTTTGAAACTCATGGAAACAAAAACTTTTGAGGATTATTTATTGATGCTTAAGTATGCCTATTCCTCAGGTGAAATACCTATGGGAACACAGGCATGCAGTATAAATTATATCAGGGATGTCAAGTGTCTAAGTTTTGGATTACAAATTCTTACTTCAGAACTTATTTTTAAAAATAAGCTGAACATTTCTGATTTATAATAAACTGACATACCCTGATTAGCAATTTCTCTTCTCGCTATGAGATTTTTTTGTTGTTTCTTTCCTACTTTCTTAACTCAGCATAAAATTGGACAATAGTAATAGTAATTGCATTTTTATTTTTACATGCCTTAATAGCAACTCAGAATATAATGCCAAATTAAGAAGAAATTATTTCATATGTGTGATACAAAAAGGACACTAAGTATTAATATGTTTAGAGTGGTCTGAATGTGGGTTTAACTTACCCTTGCCAGAGAAGTTCATCATTAGCAAGGTCCTGTCAAACACATGAAGCCAAGCAGAGGTCAGGTGCATTCACACAGGACAAGATGGTAAAGCTCAGTTCAGGAGGCAATATTACCAAATCAATGAATCCTTCTTGTTCTTTAGATTTCCTTGCTTTCAAAAGATGATATATATCAATGCCTCCTTGGATGTGCTTGCAATGATCAGTGTTAGAAATGTTGCTTACAGCCATTCTTCTGCTCTGCTCTCTGGTGAGGTAGTCTTGCTCACTATAGCTTTCCTGTTGTAGCTGCTGGTTTCTAGCCACTCTCCACAGCCCTTGACCCATCTGCAAGCCTGAGCGACCTGCGATCTCCACTAGCACTGCAATGAATCAGCCTCTGGGCAGGGGCTTTTCGCCAAAAATAAAGTGACTTAGCTGGGAACTGGTGCCCAGGCCACGGAGAAGCCTGTCCAAACTTCATGTATTCACACCGGTGAAGATGATGGTGTTGAAGTTGCCAGAAACAGCACTAGAACTCAGAGCAACTCAAGCTGCTGGAGTCAGTATTGTGGACTGTTGAAGTTGAAATTTCCTAATGTTGTTCAATGATAAAAATCTTTAAAAATAAAAAAAATCCAACTTCTTCATTCTAAGAGCAGAACCACACCCTCACCACCACAAGACATCCTGAAAGTAAGGAAGTTGGATCATTCCCTGTGCCCTCCGGAAAGCCAACACTAATTCCATGTGTGAATGACTGTTTCCTACCTTTTCCTCCCTTTCAACATATCAGAGTTCTGTGTGATCCAAGGTGCTGAAATAAAGGCTCTCACCCTTTGATCAAATTTGAATAATCTTATGTTTCTGTTTTTGCATATTTTCAATGGCAAGTGGGCAAATAATCCTGTAGCTAGGCCCTAGATTCAGCCCTTTGATCAAGCTCACTGGCAACAAAATAAAAAGAGGTAACACAAAATAAAAATTCAAAGTTTCACAAGGCTAAAGGTGCTGGGCCTAGAAATGTGCTAAGGGTAACTAAAATCAGGATAAAGCCCAACATCTGAGTCTCATTTTATATCCATCTCTTTTATTGCTTTAAAGTTTGGGATGGCTTCCCACTAGGGTCTGATTATAGGCCTGGTCACCTCTTACATATTTTCTATCTAGGACCTGTCAGCCTATATTTATGTAGACAAAGTCATCCCCTAAGATTGAGCACACCAAGGTGAGTCAAAGATGTGCTGGGACAAGGGAGTACCAGCCTTTTCCACATTCTGTTCTACATCCCCAGCACTGCACTGGGAATTTCCAGCCATTTCCCTAGTCCTGCAGTCATCTTGGATTCCAGGATCAGGAGCACCTCAAAGTGAGATCACCCCTGAGAGGACAGTGAGCCCTGGAGAGGAGCCAAGGCCAGTACCCTAAGCAGGGGCCATGTTCCCCTGGGAGCATGATTGTGCCTGAAAGACCTGAGAACTCCTCACAACCCCTCAGAGTTCCAGCATGAAATGAGGCCCTTCCAGACCCAGCCAGGTGTATATGCTGCCAGCTAAGCAAACCACCCAGCCATGTTAGCCCCATCCTTGTGTTCCTCCATTTATTCAGAAATCCTTAGAGTGTCTGTTAGCTCTTTCCAGGTGACCTTGAGCTTGTGTTTATCCTTCCTGCCATGGTCACCTGACCAAAGCTCTTTCTCTCCTCTCACTGCTGCTCATCTCATGAGGGACATTTGAGGCTTGGAGCCCAAGCCTGACTGTGGGGATGCTCAGCTGGTGAAGTCACCTGGTCACAATTTAAAAGTGTTGAACTGTCAAAACATGCATTAAAAGATTTATCATTCTTAATCAGAGGAAAAATAAATGCAAATGTAAGAATTGAACATATTTTTGGAAAATATTACTCATTATTTTGGACCATGGATTGGAATCAGGACCTTGCAAGGCAAATGGTGGAACCACTGAGCTAAATCTCCAGCCCTATTACTGAATTTTTAAAAGTATTAAATGACATTTGAATAATAATTTCTGTCAGACTATATTGTACATAGATTGTATCATTGAAGTTGTTGCACTCAAATGCAGGAGTTTCATTTAATATACAACTTATAAATAATGTAGAACAAACATTTTATTTATTCATTAAGTTTATTGGTACATTTTGGGTATACATTATCATCACATTCATTATTGGGAATTTGTAAGTGTACGTGATTTATCTTGATTCTTATTTTTTTCATTCCCCTTCCCACCCATCAACCCCTTCACCCCTCCATATTGAAATAAGCTTTGTTTCCTTTTTTTCTTGTTTTTACAATTTTTTCTTTCCACTCTTTCCTTTCACCCCTCCATGTCCATAGTTTCACATCCCCTTTTATCTTTTTTTCCTATTTCATAATATGTATAATACCTTTTGGTCTGTGTTTATACTTTCAATGCCTTACATGAGAGAAACAATTTAGTATAGGAAATGAAGAAGTTAAATTGTCATTATTTGCAGATGACATGGTACTATATATAGAAGACACTAAAAACTTCACCAGAAAGTTTCTATATTTAAGAAACAAATTCAGTAGAGTTGCTGGATACAAGGTTAACACTGAAAAAACAATAGCCACCAGATATCATCAATAAGTGCTTGAAGGACCCAGCCAGAAGCATGATGTTCATGAACAGCATAGGTATCCAGGCAACAGCCAGAAGACCCCCCAAACAAGAGCTGCTCAGGTACACAGGCCTTAGCCAGAGGGTTGCCCAGATAACATCACTAAGTGCACAAGACACCAGCCAGAATACCAGTCTGCAAACAGCCCAGCACAGGGATCTGAACGGCAATCAATAATTCTGAACCCAGAATTTGGCACAGTGCTGAGCAGCAGAGAGGCCTCTCTGGGGCTTGTTGATAATTGCAGACCACTAGGAGAGTGAAGAATCACCAAAGTAAAGGAGCAGCAGACTGCATTGGTTGAAATGAGAAGACACATAAACCAGGCTCAATACCAGACATCCAAATCACCAAATTCAGCACCAAAGGGCAAAGTGATGGAACAAGCTGATACCTAAGCACTTGGACTCCCTGAATGGGCAACAAAAGAAGATCTGAAAAAAAATGAAATCAGAAATAATTTCTCAGATAACAGCAGAGATTGTGTCCATAGTGAAAGACATGATTAGTAACTGCAGAACTGACAGAGATAACAAAAAAATAGAGGAGCTGAAGAATGTGATGCAATCTCAGCATAGGAACCAAATGGAATCCATAAAAAAGATGTACACAGGTATACAGGAGGTTAAAAACTCCATTGAAAATTTATGCAGCAGAATGATCCATTGTGAGGACAGAATATCAGATATAGAACACAGGATTGCAATTAGTGATCAGGAAAAGAAAGATTTCTTAAAAATAGCAAGGGACCACAATAAATCAATACAGCAGCTGCTAGATGATACAAAGAAGAATAAAAAAAGACTGATAGGAGTCAATGAAGAAACAGAAAAGAGTGCAAATGACATAAAAAAACTGTTCACAGAAGTAATGGCAGAAAACTGCCTAAGCAGAGGAAAAGCATTTGACATTCAGATAAGTGAGACATAAAGGACTCCAACTAGTCATGATAAAAAAAATCTTAACCTAGGTATATAATAGTCAAGATTCCAGAAACCAAACAGAACAAAATACTAAAAGTGATTAGAGAAAAGAAGCAAATAACATAACAAGGAAAGCCCATCAGAATCACAGCAGACTTCTCAACACAAGCCCTCAAGGCAAGAAGAGTATGAGTGAAGTATTTCAAGCCCTAAAACCAAAACCTGCAGCCCAGGTTGATGAACCCTGCAAAATTATCTTTCAAAATCAATGGAGAAATAAGATACTTTCATGGCAAAGAACACCTGAGGAAATTTATGAATACTAAACCAGCACTCCAAAAAATTTTAAACAGCATCCTAGGAAAGAAAATGATGGTCACAATCCCATGAAGCTCAGCAGAATGAATCCATCATGCAAAACAATAAATTAAATGCAAAGGGGGGAATCCAAAAAACAGGAAAATATCATGACAAGTATAAGACAATACGTGTGTGTTATGACCATCATTGTCAATGGTCTCAGTTCACCAATCAAAAGAAAGAATGGGTCAAGAAGCATGATCCAATAATATGCTGCATAAATGAAATACACAATTCAAAAAGAAACTCATAGACAGAAAATTAAAGGGTAGAAAACAATACTCCATGTGACAGGAACCTGAAAGAAAGCAGAAGTGGCTATCTGATTTACAGATGAAATGGATTTCAAACCAACACTATTTGAGGGAGACAAAAAAGGCCATTACATCTTTGTAAAGAGAACAATCCAGGAGGTAGAGATGACAATCATAAATATATATGCACTGAATACTACTACACACAACTACATAAAACAAATACTAAGGGAATGAAAAACCAAATAAGCACTAATACAATAGTAGTGGCGAAACTCAATACTTGACTGTCACAAATAGGTAGAATAACTAAACAGAAAATAATGCAATACTACAACTCAATCAAACTCTTGAACAAATGCACTTAACAGATGTTTACAGGTTGTTCCACCCCAAAATATCAGAATACACATTCTTCTCAGCTTCACATGGGTGATTCTCAAATCACACCACATATTCACTCATACAACATGTTTAATTAAATGTGATAGAATTGAAGTTTTCCCCTGTATACTATCAGATCATAGTGTAATGAAATTGGAAATCAATAACAAAGGAAACTTCAAGAAAGTCATAAACACATGAAAATTGAACACAATATTCTTGAACAACCAATGGGTCACAGACGAAATTAAAGAAGAAATCAGTTTCTACAATTAAATAACAATATCATTACAGCATATCAGAATTTATGTGACACAATGAATGCATTGTTAAGAGAGAAATTCATAGCAGTGAATATTCATATTAGGAAAACAGAGTGAGCTCAAATAAACAACCTGATGCTGAACATCAAGCTTCTAGAAAAAGAAGAGCAGGACAAATGAATAGCACATAAGAGGGAGGAAATTGTGAAGATCAGAGCAGAAATCAATGCAATAGAGACTAAGAGAATGATACAAAAAATCCAATGAAGAAGGCAAACAGTTGGATCTTTGAGAAAATAACCAAAATTGACAGATCCTTAGCCAACCTTATCCAAAAAAAGCAAAAAAGAGACCGAAATCCATATAATTAAGAGTAAAAGGAATGAAAATACAATAGACCCAGCAAAAATCTAGAGTATCATCAATATTTACTTTGAGAACAAACATATACACCAATAAATGCAAAATTCAGAAGAAATTGACATATTTCTTGATACATATGAATAACTAAACTTGAACGAAGAAGACCTAAAAATTCTAAACAATCCAATACCAATCAACAAAATAGAAAACATAATTATAAACTTACCAATGAAGAAAATCCCAAGTCCCAATGGCTTCACTGCTGAGGTCTTTAGACCTTTAGACTTTTAGAGGAGAACTATTGACATCACTGTTCAGAATGTTCAATGAAATGAATAGGGAAGCAATACTCCCAAATGCATTCCAGGAAACAAGCATCACCTTATTACCTCATCTCTTCTTATTTCAAATGACTTTTTGGATTGTTTTCTCAAGGTCTGTGAAATATGTTGTTGGAATTTCAATTTGTATTGCACTGAATCTATATAGCACGTTTGGAAGTATGGCTATTTTCACTATATTGGTTCTTCCTACCATGGAGCAAGTGATGCCTTTCCATTTTCTGATATCCTATTTGATCTCTTTATTCAGAGAACTAAAGTTTTAAGAGTAGAGGTTTTTGGTTTTTTATTAGATTGATTCCTTGGTATTTCTTTTTTCTTTTTTTTTTTTTTGGATGCTATTTTAAAGGGAGTTATTTTCCTAGTTCCTTTTTCAGTGAGTTTGTTATTTGTGTAGAGGAAAACTATTGATTTCTGTGTGTTCACCTTGTATCCAGCTACTCTACTGAATTTGGATATTAAGTCTAGAACACTTTTGGTGGATTTCTTGGGGTGATCTATATAGAGCATCAAGTCTACAAATAATGACAATTTAAGTTCTTCATTTCCTATCTTTAGTCCTTTTATTTCTTTCTCTTGTCTAATTGCTGTGGCTAATGTTTCCAAAACTATACTGAACA
>NW_004624881.1:1123680-1178195 GCF_000247695.1 Heterocephalus glaber | reverse complement strand
GATTTTTTTTGATCAAGGCTATTTGGAGTCCTATATGCCTCACTTATCTGTATGTCAAGTTCTTTTCCCCTGCTTGGGGAGTTTTCTGCCATTACTTCTGTGAAAAGATTTTTTATGTCATCTGCACTCTCTCCTGTTTCTTCTTTGGCTCCAATCAGTCTTATGTTATTCTTCTTTGCATCGTCCAGCAGCTGCTGGATTGATTTCTCATGGTCCCTTACAATTTTGAAGCAATTTTTCTTTTCCTCATCACTAATTGCACTCTTATCTTCTACATATGAAATTCTGTCCTCACATTGGCTCATTCTGTTGTGTGGACTTTCCATGGAGTTTTTGATCTCCTGGAAATCTATTTGCATGTTTTACAGATGCCATTTGTTTCCTATGTTGGGATTCCGTCATGCTCCCGAGCTCATCTCTAGATTTATTAATCATGTCTTGCACTATGAGCACAATCTCTGCTGTTATCTGAGAAATTATTTCTTTTTTCTTTTTTTCCAGATCCTCTTTTGTTGTCAGTTCAGGGAGTCCAGGTGATTGAGCATCAGCGTGTTCCACCTCATTTCCCTTTGGGGTGCCTCAGATGATCTCATAGTCTGGTTTTGAGACTTGTTTATGTGTCTTCTCATTTCTACCAGGAAGAGGCTGCTGTTGGCAGCCCTGTGGCTCACCTTCTCTGAGCTGGGAGTGGTGGGATAGCAGCTCAGATGCCCCTTCCTCTGGGCCAGGTGCAGCGGGATGGATGGCCACCTGGAAGTCCCTTCCTCTGGTCTGGGAGTGGTGGGAAGGATGGTGGCCCAGAAGCCCCTTTCTGTGCACCAGGAGCAGTGGGACAGACAGTGGCCTGGAAGCCCCTTCCTCTGGGCTGGGAGCAGTAGGACAGATGGTGGCTCTGAAGCCCCTACTTCTGGGCTCAGAGCAGTGGGACAGAACCACAAATCCAACTACAACCATTAATAGCCCAAGAAGTGGTTTTAGATCCTGAGACCTAGTCCAGGTTTTGTTGGATATTTGAAAATTCACTCATTTCTTCTGCCAACATTAATCGGACATCTAACGTGGTAACATTCACTGCAAGCCTCTCTGCCTGAGTTCTTTTGAATGAAGGTTCAAAGGCACATTCCATAAATACATCCTTTCCCCATGTATGTTGAAGCAGTTTGTAGAGGTTTCAGTCCATAATCAGCTGTCTCCAAAGCAGAGTGTATGGTGCACACATGGTAGCAAAAGCTACAAGGGTCTTTCTCATATTTTCAATGACAAGTTGGCAAATAATCCAGGAGCTAGTCCCTAGATTCTGGCTTTCGAAAGGGCTACTTCACAACAAAATGAAAAGAGGTAACACAAAATAAAAATTAATAAGTTTAGCAAGGCTATAAGTGCTGGGCCTAAAAATATGCTATGGGTAACTAAAATCAGGATAAAGCCCATTATGTGTGTCTCATTTTATACCCATCTCTTTTATTGCATTAAAATTTGGAATGGCTGCCTGCTCAGTTCTGCACATAGGCATGGTCCTCAGTTAGGGTGCTTCTCTCTAGGAGTCTGCCTTTACCTAGATGACATCCTCCCCAAAGACTGAGCACACCAAAGTACTTCCAAAATGTGCTGGGACATGTAAGTGCCCGGTTTTGCCACAACATTGTTCTAACCTGGCAGTCACCTTGGATTCCAGGATCATTAGATCCTCAAAGAGAAGTCACCCAGAGAGAGCAGTGAGCCCCACTGTGAAGCCAAGGCTGCTCCCCTAAGTAGGAGCCATGTTCCCCTGACAGGGTGGTCATACCCTAAGGCCTGGAGGATGACTCTCAGCCCCCTCACAGATTCAGGCTGAGCTCAGGCCCTGCCAGACCCAGCCAGGTGCCTACCCTGCCAGAGGAGCAAACCCCCAGGGCATGGAGGCCCCCATCCTTGCTTTCCTCTCCTTATCCAGAAATCCTTAGAGTGTCTGTTGGCCCCTTACAGGTGACCTTGAGCTTGTGTCTGTCTGTCCTGTCATGGTCACCTGATCAAAGGTTTTTCTCTCCCCTCACAGCCGCTCATCTCCTCAATGGACATTTGGGGCTGGAGTCCAAGCCTGGCTGTGGGAATTCTCAGCTGGGGCTCTCACCTGGTCACACATTTAAAAGTCTCTGATTGTTAAAAAATGAATTAATATATTTATCATTCTAAATCAGAGGAAAAATAAATACAAATGTGAGATGTAAACACTTTTCTGGAAAATATTACTAATTCTTTTTAAATATTAGATAATATTTGAGGAATAATTTGTGTGAAACTATGTTATACATAGCTTATATCAATGAAGTTGTTAAATTCAAATAATTCAAATTATTCAAGTTATAAATAATTACATTGTGAAAACGAATGGAGAAGTAACAACTACTGCTAAAATTTAAAACTATGTTAACATTTTGTTTTATGGGAATTTTCAAATATATAGAGAAACTAGAAAAAGAGAGATGTATAGAAAGATAAAGACACAACCCTGAAGGAAGTAGGTAAAGAAGGACCTTACTGAAGCTAATACAAGCTACTTATGACAAACCAGAGGCAAATATTTTATTAAATGGGAAAAAACTGACAGCTTCACCTCTGAAATCAGGAGCAAGGAAAAGATGCTCACTATCACCAATTCTGCTCAGCATTATACTTAAAAGATTATCCATAAAAATTAGGCAGGAGAAATAAGTAAAATGGACAAATATAGTCAAGGAGTCAAATTGTTATGCACATGACAATATTTTACATAGATGACCCAAAGAATTGCACCAAAAACCTCTTAGAATTCATAAAAAATTAAACAATTTAGCAAGATACAAAATCAACACAGAGAAATCTATAGCATTTGTGCACACCTATGGTGAACTCAAGGAGAAAGAAATAAAAAAAAAATTCAAGATACTATGAAGAAATATCAAATATCTTACAATTAACCTAACCAAGGAAGTTAAAACCTCTGATGTGAAAACTATAGTTCTCTAAAAAAAGGAGATGGAAAAGTATATCAGAGAATGGAGAGATATCTTCTCTTCCTGAATAGGGAGAATCAATATTGTTAAAATGGCCATACTTTCAAAACTGATAGATTTAAGGGATGGCCAATCAAAATACCAATGGCATTGCCTACAGAAGTAGAGAAAAAATTCAAAAATTAATATGGAACTAAAGAGATTCTGAATAGAAAAAGCAATTCTGGGCAACAAGAGTAAAGCAGCGGGCATCAGAATACCTGGCTTGAAGTTATAGTCCAAGGTTAGAGTGATAAAAAAGACCTGGTACTTGAAGTAAGCAAGTTAACCAGAAACACCCCCCCCCCCAAAGCCTGCACCTGAATTTTACCCTTTTCCTTGCCCGGATTGCTTAATCAAAGTGATAAGTTAACCAACACCTCTCTGACTGTGTTATTAAGAACAAAGGACAGGACATGGTATACTGCAGCCCTAACCATAAAGATAGGAATTTCTTGCCAGATCCCCAAATTGGATTTTAATCTAACTTATGATTTGCTTCTATACCCCAGTGCTTGTTCAACAATGAGATCATGACATTCTATTGTGTGTTTTTTCCCTTTAAAACCTGAGCTTCCCTGCTTGAAATTTACCAAGGAAGATGGGAGCATGACTTCATCCTTGGTCACTGTCTATTAAAAAACTCCTTTAATTTAGACATTTTTATGGCGTGATTTTTTTTTTCTGAGACAGCTGTAACAGTACTGACACTAAAACAGTCATATTGTTATGGATGAGCGAGTTTGAACAATAGAGATGCACTGCCCTCAGTGCCAGATTTGAGCCTCTTTATTATAGCTGGCAGCAAAGAGGGGCTAGTGCCCAGAAAGTTTCCACAACAATGGGAAGCAGTTTTATTTCTCCTTTTAAATCATGCTTTCAGTTGTTGGGGGCTCAGGGGAGAGCAATTGGAATCTTACAGAAGCAGAACTATGCTAGGTCAATGGGGGATACAAGTAATTTTCACACACTAGGTGAGCTAGAAAACATACTTCAACTACAGCAAGTTTGCTGCCAAGCAGGATGTGGGGGTTTTGGGTACTTTGTTCAAGCACAAGCACTTTGTTCAAGTATAGGTACAAAATGGCATTAAGACACAAGATGGAGTCGGGTTGGTTATCACATTCCCAACTCCTCT
The DNA here is from genome assembly GCF_000247695.1 of Heterocephalus glaber. The sequence goes on along the minus strand of NW_004624881.1, from coordinate 1,174,046 downwards.
TAGTATGATGCCAAAGCATTGACTCAATGAGAGCCTCTTGATTGGGCAGGGGGTTATGCAAGGGATTGTAGTAGGATTTCGTATATATCAGTTTAACAGAGGCTATGTGCTATTTTACAAAGTTGATTATCCAATTAAGAACACAAAGACCAATCAAGAGCCCAAGAAAAAGAAGAATGAGGGGACCAGCCAAACCAGTGATAAGGGTAGTTACCCAAGGGCTCCAATTGAACAGGTTATGACACTATGAGTTTTTACTTTCCTTCTCCTTCTGACATCTATCTAGATTTTCCTTGACCCTTTGAAGCATATTGTGGATTACACCAGACTTGTTGGCCTATAAACAGTATGCCTCCCCTAGAGCAGCACATAATCCTCCTAGTGACAAGATCACTAGATCAAGCCCCCTTCGATCCTGGAGGAGCATCTCAGTTAGTGATTCTACTTGGGACTGAAGAGTCTCAATGTCATATTGTAGGCTTCCTAGGTCAGTGTCTACCCGTTCTGCCAAGGCTTAGAGTCCAAGTTCTCCTCTATCCAATCAGCATTTCCAAGTGCCACCGAGCCAGTTACCCCCAATCCCAACAAAATTGGAATAACTCTGGGGGTTGCTCACTTGTCTGTATGGTAGTCCTGGTGGTGCTATGAAATCCCATCCCTGTGGTCCTCTGTACACATAAACTTAAGGAATAACTCGCGCCAGGATGCACAAGGCTTCAAGTCTAGTATCTCTCTCAGGAATGCTGACACACCTAGTGACCCGAGGTACAAGCTAGCCAAGTGCCATTAGGGGCAAACTAAGCCTTCAAGGTCTCCTGAGTCACAGTTTTGCTACACCCAGCATGGAAAGGGGAGTTACTCATATCATAAGAAGGAGTTAGATGCACCCAGTATGTCCTCACAGTCATGAATTGGGATTTTGGTGATCATCAACTGGCATCAGTGTAGTTGGACTGAGAACCTGTCCTGCTGAGAAGACTATGTGAGGCTGGTCAAGCAAGAGGCTTTGATACTGAGTGAGGTGGGCATTTGAGATCTATTTGTTAATAGCCCCCCTTTTTAGAGTCTCTACTGAATGAGGGGCAGTTAGGACTTGGTCTTGTCCAACTTAGCCTACTTGACCAATAAAGCTGTGTCAGCTACTGACCAAAGATATGAAGGCCATCCTGAGACTAAAGAATCTAATCTTTTAGAGAGATAGGCCACAGGGTGCTTCCAGGGTCCCAAGGAGGATGTTAGGACTCCCTTAGCAGTCCCTCTAACCTCATGGATGTTTAGATGAAAAGGCTTAGTAACATTGAGTAGTTCCAGAGCCAGAGCTGATACAAAAGCTCTTTTCAGATTCTGGAAGGCTTCTTCTTCATCTATTCCCCATTCTAGGCGTTGATTTATTCCCAAGCCAGAATGGAGGGGCCACACTATCTCAGAAAACCAAGGTATCCATGGGCAGCAGTTTCCAGCTGCACTGAGGAATTCTTGTACCTGCTTCTTGGTAGCTGGTGTGGGTATCTAGAGGATGCCCCATTCCCTGGCCTGAGACAAGGCTCTTCTTGCTTCTGAGATTTTGTACCCTAGGTATGGTACTTTAGGGGCACAGAGTTGTGCCTTCTTTCCTGAGTTGCATTAGCCCAACTCCTCTAGTAGCTGAAGAAGCTCTTGCATTCCCTGCAAGCATTCTGAATAGCTAGTAGCAGCTAATACAAATCATCCACATATTGAAGCAGGGTGAGGTTAGGGTGGTGGGATCAAAAGCTCACCAAGTCCTTCTGGAGGGCCTCACTGAACAGTATGGGTGCATTTGTGAATCCTTGAGACAGCCAGGCCCAAGTGAGCTGGCAGGCATCTCCGGAAACTGGATCAGTCCATTCAAAAGATAAGATAGGGTGGCTGGATGAGGCAAGGGGTACACTAAAAAAGTATCCTTTAAATCTAGCACAGTATACACTTGGTGCTCAGGAGGAAGCAAACTCAAGAGGGTATATGGGTTGGGGACAGTAGGATGTAGAGTTACCACTTGCTGGTTAAACTTCTCTCAAGTCCTGAACCTGTTTTTAATCTAATGTCACTGGTTTCTGTACTAGTAGGAACAGGGTGTTCCATGGAGACTTGCAGGAAGTTAATATCCCAGAGTCCATCAATCTCTTAATGTGAGGGGCTATCCCTTGTCTGGCCTTTTGAGAGTCGGGGTATTGTCAAGGTCTCATCCCTGAAAGGGGAATGGGCAGTCTTGTATTACCAGAAAATGGTGTGTAGCTTATTTTGATCCCAGGCTCATCAGTCACTCACTCGTGAGCAGGCAGTTTTGGACTGCTACTATGGCCCCCTGGATGGGAACAGTTTGTGATGAAAGCTTCCCCAGAGGATTTTTTTTAATACTGACCTCTCAGCACCAATGTCCACCAGGAAAAGGACTCATTGGCCCCCTACTTCAAATTTATCATGGGCTTCTGGAGACCAAGAGAGAAGAAGCCCTAGTCCGCTCAGTCTGAATCTTCCTTTCCCTGGACATGGGGAGAGATGGTACATTGGAAGAGGGCCTGTGGGGGCATTCATTTTTCCAGTGCCCTTCCTCTTTGCAATAGGCTCATTGATTTCTGCCCAATGGTGAGTGTCCTCCTGGCTTCCAAGGCATCTGCCCTTTGGGCTTCCCAGGGTTGAGTCCCACGGGGTCCCCTCTGATGGCTGCTGCCAAGATCTTTTCTTGTTTCTTTGCCAATTGCTCAGCCATGGCTGTGGCCAATTTTTGTCTTTCTGAATCCATTTTGTCACACACCTTTTGAGCTACTTCTAACAGCTGAGATGGGTTCATTCCTGAACATCCCTCCGATTTTTGTAATTTTCTCCTAATATCAGGTGCAGACTGAGTAACATAAGCCAAATTTATAGATCTATTGTTTTCTGGAGCAGAGGGGTTGAATGGGGTATAAATCCAGAAGGCCTCTCTGAGTCTCTTCAGGAATACAACAGGGGACTACTCTGGTCCCTGGGTCACTTCAGTGGTTTATGGACATATTCATGGGTTTCCTGAGCAGCTGCATGAATCCTGTTTAACAACTTTTGATGTAAAGTGAGTAAAGCCTCCCCTCCCCCCAAGAATTTGGATCCCATTCAGGCTGCTCTCAGGGGAACCCTTGCTTCAGCAATTCATGGGCCTCCTCTTCTGAGCATCCCCTGATAAGAGCTTTCTAACTTCAAACCTAATCCTGTCCTATTCCTCAGCAGGTGAACAGGGTCAATAACAACTTCTGACAGTCATCCCAGGTTGGTAGATGCGTCCTACGTATCAAGCCTATCAGGGAAATCAAAACCTGGGGCTTCTCAGAGAATGGTGGATTCTGGCTTTTCCTGTTGTAGAGGTCAGAAGTGGAAAAGGGAACATACCAGGAACAAGTGGGTTCCTAGACCTGCCCCATCTGGAGGAGGGGCCTCCCTCAAAGGCAAGGGAAACTCTGGACTGCATCTTCTTGAGGTGGGGACCTCCTGCTGGGATTAGAGACACTCATATGGGGGAGAGATAGCAGAAGAAGTAAAGGAAGAAACAAGGGATTTGGGGGCAGATGGCTCAGGACAGATAAGAGAGGGGGGTGAACTAGGGTTATATGGAAGTGGATGGGGGAGGACTTCCACAGCATTTGACTGCTGCAGAACCAGTTTCTGTCTCTCCAGAGTTCACCTATGAAGGGGAGAACAGCTTTGGAAACAAGCAGCTTTGAATAGGCTTTTGTAACACAAGCCTTTAGCCATGGTAGAGTAAACCAGGAATCAATGTAAGGGAACTTATCAGGGTGTCCTGGAGACCTAGTAACAACCTTCCAAACTTCTTGAGACAAGGCAGGGTCTAGGGAGCCCTCAGAGAGCCATCCCACACCAAAAGAGGGCCAGTCAAGCTCACAAAAAGTGTGGAGTTTGTCCTTCGACAATTTCACTCCATAATCATCAGAAAATCCTGAGGAAAAATTTCTAAGCATGCAGACAAGGGGTGCAACAGGTTGGGAAGATGATGACTCCATGGTAGAGAGACTTAGGACAGGTAGGAAATGCCCAAGAATACGAGCTGCAAGAACAAATAAAAAGAGAAGATGTTCAGATATAAATAAAAGCCTTAGTTTTTATGTGGTGCCCACTTAAATGACCTTGCAACAGACAAAGGGAGAGAGGTTTTCTCTGTGGGAGGAACCACTCAGTCTGTTGACTGGGCTCAGGCCTCTCAGTCACTTTAAGGACCACCCAGGCTTTAAGATGTATTTATCTCATCGAAAGAGCACCACTTGGCCTTTCTTAGATGTGTCCATGGAACCACAGTACAACCTCAATCAAGTCCCATAACTCTGAGGGGGGAATTCTCCCTCTTTGTCATGGGACATAGACAGAACCGTCTATTGTTTGCACTGCCCATTGCCAGTCATTCATTCATTTATTCATTCATTCAGAGGTTAAAGACATTCTAACCCTATCACAGGATTTACCAGATTGACTGGCTTACAGCCAGACCAGACCAGACAAGACAACAGGGCCACCTCAGTCAGTGTCCTGGCCTTATGGAGGGGCCCAAGGAATGCTTTGGTCAAGCACTACTGTTTCCCACAAGAACCAGAAGTATCTTAGCAGACCAGGTGCACTCCAGAAAATTTGGAGGGTGTCTCAGGTGTCTCTGCAGTCTCTTCCCTGTCAGCAGTGAGACTACAGGCCCCTGGACCCTCTCAGGGGGTGCCTGCCCTATAGTTTGCTGCCACAGATGGGAGGGATCACAGCGAGGCTAGTCCACCCAGTGTGACCATTTCAGAAGCAGAACCATGCCAAGTTAGTGAGGGGAACAAGGAGGTTTCACACACTAGATGAGCTATGAAACAACCTGCAACTGCAGCAAGTTTACTGCCAAGAAGGATGTGAGGGTTTTGGGTGCTTTTTTCAAGCACAAACACTTTGTTCTAGCACAGGTGCAAAACGTCACTGAGGCAGAAGATGGAGTTGGGTTGGCTGTCATAATATGTGCTAAAAATCTAGAAGACAGGTTTCAGAAACATCCCTAGACTCATTCAGCTGTATGACTTCTGACAAAGTGACCAAAGCATAACTTGAAGGAAGGACAATCTCTTCATAATATGGTCTGGGAAAACTGAAAATCTCTATTGTGAAGACTGAAGCTGGACCCTTATCTCTTACCACATACTGAATGAAAAACAAAATGGATCTAAGATCTAAGGAAAGAAATCCAAACAATTAACCTGCTGGAAGATAAAGTCAGTAAAACTCTTGAAGCCATAGGTGTAGGCAAGACTTTCTGAACAAAAGTACATAAGAAAACAACACCACCAAAAATCAACAAATGGGATCATGTGTAAATTTAAAAGCTACTGAATAGCAAAGAAAATAATCAAGTAAGTAAAGACTCAAACTACAAGATGGGAAAATCATTGCAAACTATTGCTCAGACACAGGAGTAATATCTAACATATGTGTATATCACAAATAATTATACCTGCAAAATAAAAGACCCAATCAAAAAATGGGCAAGTGAAATGAATAGACATTTCTCAGAAGTACAGTGGCATGTAAACATGAAAAAATATTCAACATCTCCGGCCACTAGATAAAAATGAATTAAAACAATTTTATGATTTCCTCTTACACCACAAAGAAAGGCAATCATCAAGAAATTAAATAGTAATAAATGCCTGTATGGCTGTAGTGAAAAAGGAAGACTTCTACATTGTTTATGGGCCTATAAATTAGTACAGCAATTGTAAAAATCTATATAGAAGTTTCCCAAAGAACTAAAGATAGGAATTCCATTTGACCCAGGTATCCAAATTCTTGATATCTTCCCCAAAGAGTTCAAGACATTATGTTTCAGTGATACATGCATGTCTAAGTTTATAGCAGCAAAATTCATAACTAAATGCTGGAAGCATGGTATGACTCCAATAACAGAAAACTGGGTAGAGAAAGCATGGTATTTACACACAGTGGAGGACTACTCTGCTGTAAAGAAAGATAAACTTGAGTGATGTGTAGGAAAATGGATCCACCTTATCATGGTTTTTATTTAGTTGTCCTCCCAAAGCTTCATGCCCTCATAGACTGGGCTTTTCAGTGGTCACTAGATCTAGGATATATGAATATGTTTTATGGGTGAGATAACTAGGTTAGTTCACTGACTGGATAAGGATGATTCTGGATGTGGTGAATGGATATACTGAAAAGAGAAAACCCAATCTGTGTTGGAGTGTCACCAACCCATAGGCTTATAGCTTGGATAGGATAAAAGGGAAAAGGAGACTGGATGCTGCTGCTTCCTTCTACCTGCTATGCCATAAACTGTTTATCCTCTGCACTGCCTCTCTGCTATGCAGCCCTGTCTGAAGCCTTGTGACTATGAACTGAAACCTCTAAAAATTGTGAGGTAAAATAAACCTTTCCTCCCTTAACTTGTGAGTATTGGGTATTTTGTCTCAGCAATGAGAAAATGACAAAGAACCTTTTGACACCATAATATTAAGCTCAATAAAGCAGAAACACAAAGTCCAATGTCTAACAGTTTCTCTTGCATGAGAAACTGACATTGAAGAGACAAATAAAAGCTTGATGAAAGGAAACAGAGTGATTGATCTTTTTCAAACAGGAAGGGGTCAAAGAGACCCTTAATTAAGGGATGCTAGAAGGAGAGGAAATGTAAAAACATTCAAGATGTGGCATGCACATGTACCAAATACTCACAATGAATAGAAACATTATACCTTGCAAACATGAACGAAAAGTAATAATAGTAAACATGCTCATGAAAATGGCATATGTGGTTCTGGAAGTTCAGGTAGCTGCAAGGGGAAGGGGAATAAAGATGAATCAAGTGTGTTAAGTGCATGCAACTCCTCCGTATGGCAAACTTTGTACACTCCAAATATGTACTTATGAAATAAAATTTTAAAATGAATATATGTTCAGTAAACCTTTCTGAGTTTATCACTCAGGGTTATTAGTCATTATTGTACTGTTAATTATTTTCATCTAAGTAATTTCTTCCTCTACTTCTTGTCACTTTTGAATGTGAATTCCAAATAATATATTTTTGAAAATTTGTATATATTTATGTTTATATTTCTATAAAAGAGCCTTTGTAAACATAATTCTTATGTTATTATCTGTTTAAATGTTATTAAAATGGATTAAATTTTGTAATTCTCTCATTTGTAATGTATAGTATTACAGTTTTGAAATTAGAGTAGAAATAAATTTCCTGTATTTCAAGTTAACCATCTGTCTAAAATGTGGGTCATGTGACTATTTCAGTTTGAATACAAACCAACTGAAATGATATCTTTTAAAAAGTTATATTCTCATCCATGGTGGGCTCATTCACTGGACTCACAGACCTCACATAGCTACTTGAGGGCTTTTAGTTTAGAGTTAGCAAGAGAATTCCTTACATGTTTCCTACTTTTTCTGAGGCTTAAAATGATGAACTGGATTCTTACCAACGGCTAAAGTGACCAGTAACATGTTTTAATTTTAGCATAATTATGTATGGAAGGATCTAAATGCATTAACAAAATTTTTTTTATTCATTGATGTTTAAATGGCCTGATTTTAGTCTGCCATGAAATTATTAGTTTTCCTCCTGTCTCTGTCAAGGCCCAAGTTATCTCAGAGAGCTTTCTTGCTCTCCATCTGGTACAATGCCATGCTGGAGGAGCATCTGGTATACCTCCTGCCCCCCATTACAGTGATAAATGGTACTATTAATGAATAAGCATGAGAGCTTGTATCCTTAGGCACATTCCTGAACTTGATCATTTAAAATGCCTCAGGACTCTACATGTAAAATAAAACACAAGTATGAGTGTGTATTAATACTTTTAAATTACATTTGGGATCATTTTGTGAAAAAATCAAACCTAAGCAATTTTAACTGGAAAATCCCTCTCATCTGTCAGAAAAAATTTACTCCTGTTCTGTGCACATTATAACTCACATGAGTGACATATAGAATGTATAAAAATCATTTTAATGTGCATTTCTAGAACAATGGAGGCTTTTTTCTATTTTCACAAATCATTCAGTGATTAGATAAACCCCAAATATTTTTACAAATGCATGCTAACTCAGGCAAGCATATATCTTAGTGCATCATTTCTATATATCTCAGGATTCTAGATAAAAAGACTGAGAGATTACTTAATTACCCAGTTTTCAGCTAAAGTAGTCTTGCTGAGTTTTAGTGAAAAGGTTATTGCTGTTTGAGAAGTCTCAGTAGGAGATAGATTTCTCACTTTAAATGCCTGCCTCTGAGGTTTCCATAATTTCTTACTATGGGTGCTGAAAGTCATTAATCTATGCAATAGTGCAAGAAGGAAATGAACATCAATATTTCTAGATGTACAAGCCATATTGAGGGCCTAAAGTGTGCACTGATTACGCCAAATCCCTTTGCCATGGAGCAATAGTGTTCTGTGGATTTCCTGGTGAGTCTGTAAGGGCTCTGCCAGTGTTTGAAATTGTTTCCCTGAAATACATGCTTGGAATGATGTAACAACTGTCACACAATCACATGAACCTGTCTCTGGTGACTAGCTGGACCATAAAATGCCTATGAAGTCCTTTTTGTTGTTGTTGTTACCAGGGATTGAGCTCTGGACCTTGTGCTTGCAAGGCAGGTGGCGGCACCACTGAGCTAAATCCCTGGCCCCTATGAAGTCTTTAAAAAAAGAAGCACTGATGAGGTTTCTTCACTGAAAAATTGGTTCACCTACATTTGGACATCTTACATGGATAAAAGAGGTACTGGAGGAACTGGATATTCACAGTGCAGGTCTGGTGAGTGTGAGATATTATTATGAATATTTTGATAAGTGTCTCTGTTCTTCCTTCTGTGCTGAACACATTCATTTGGAATGAATTAATAACTTATTTGAGTACATAGAAGGGATTTAATCAAGCACAAAACTATCTGTATGTGCTGATATACAGTGACCCTCGAATTACAACTGGATTGACATAGGTACAACTTGCACTATGACTGAAATTTTAGTTTTAACTTAAGTCCTAAGTCTTAAGTTATAACCTGAATGTTGTCTGCTTGTGCTTCCAGATGGTCTCAGATGCAGATTGAACACTTAAAATGTTTTTGCAAAGAACATTAAAACATCTTCTCCTGTGATTGGTTAATTGAGAAATCCTGGGGCAATGTCTCTAAGGACAGTGAGTTTTGCCTGGAAGAAAGTGTATCCTAAAATTATATAGGAGACAAACTTTGAAGGCTGTGTAGGGGAGCCTGAGCCTTCAATTGACCAACTTGAGTTACAGCTCACCCTCATAAACAAACTGAGTTCAGAAGTCAATTTTTCACTGTAAATTCATCTATTGCATATGTCAGTAAGTCAAGGGTCCACTGTAAATTCATCTATTGCCTATTTCAGTAAATTATCACTCAGAGAAATTATTTCATGAATCTGAATGGTTCACTAGAGGTAAAGAAACATGGCAACTTCTCACTATGAATTAAAAATGAAGAGCAATGAATGGGTCAAAAGTTGCCAAAAAATCCATCATTTCAAACACTGGCAACACAAGTGTGTAAAGGGATTCAAAACTGGGCAGCTCTTTGTGGTGACTATCAGCTGAGAAATTTAAAATCCAGAACACTCCTAAGTATTGTATACAAAGGTCAGAGAAGTTTAATCAGGAGGCTGCATCTATGAGATTTCCTGAGAAGGAAATCCACTATTTAAAAGAAAAATAAAGTGTAAATAGAATAAATAAATATGATAAAAAGCACATAAAATGGAACCTTTTATAATTTAAATCTTCCAAGAATCTGTTTTTAAGGGTGCTGCATTTTGATTGGATGATCTGGTTGCAGTTTTTTCCTCATTAGTCCACCCCTTTTAGCTGGGAATGAGCTGAGGAGTGTTAGATACTCAATTGTAATGTCCAGAATAAGTAAGAATTAAATTAGTAGGTAAACCAGTGATGCCATGAGTCATTTATTTGAAATTTTGATTAATGCATTTTTGTTTTAAAAATCTACACTGTAAAATAAGGAAAAATTTCATTTTATTGCAAAAGGCCTGTATTTATACTTATTTTTTTTTTATTAAAGAACATGTAGTCACATTTGTGACCATGACAAAATATTAATTTATTTTACATAAGATGATTATAATTCATTTCAACAAAAGAGATTAAATTATTATCTAGAGGGGCCAATTTAATTATGTAAATGACTTGAGTTGCAATTAGTACATGTAAGGATTGGATATTTTCAACATAGCCTTATGCTTTTTAAGACAACACCCATGTTATTACCTATAATATCACCACAATATCAATTAACTAAGGTATCTTGTATAATGTCTATCATTTTAATTGTCAAACAGTTGTGAAAATGTTGGCACACAGTGAATATATGCAACATATCTCAGCATCATCGGTTCATTTCAAACACTTGAACATAAGCTTCCACAGTAGTAAGCAGCTTTGGCAAAAGGAAAAGGAAACATTTAAAATCCCAAACCATGTTGTCCAGCAAGTAAGTTATTGTATCACATACAAAGTTGCTTTCAGAAGAGTAAATTTCCAAAATTAAAAAATGGAAGAAAAAACAAATGTCTCAAATATTTACTGACAGCAACTTGAACAAATTTGAAGCTGTTTATCAATTCAATATATACAAAGATTTGAGAAGATACTCTTGCAGAAAGCAGCAATTTATTTTGGGAGGGGTTCACATATCTAACTATAAGGGAACACAAATGCATTTAGCACTTTCATTTACAGCTGGAGTCATGCATTTTGACAAAAAAAATCATGTAATTTGTTTAAATAAATTGTGTAGAAGCAGATTATTTATTTATTTGTTTGTTTGTTTGTTTGTCTTTGGTTACCGGGGAGTGAACTCAGGTCCTTGCACCTGCACAGCAGGCAGTGAGACCACTGAGCTAAATCCCCGGCAACAGATTATTTATTGATACTGAGTAAGTATTTAATTCAGAAAATATTTGATTTGCTTTGATTGTGGAAATGTAAACTTTCAAAATCTATATTTTGACAAATTACTAAGGTATTTTCTTCTTCAAGAGAAAAGCAAATATCCTGCTTTAAATGGGTATATTGGACTTATCTATATGCCATAAAATTATTATTAATTCATAATAGAATTCTAAATGTTTGTTTATTTGCAATTTATATCCAAATATTAATGACACCTAATCTAACTCTAGATATTCAGGCTTCTGTTTCTCATGTTTTGGAAAAAACTGCATATGGTTAGTGCACATTAGTTTCTTATTTGGGGTAAGTCATAGTAACCTCACAGAAAATTTGAAAATTTCAGTCCTAAACCAAAAACAGTAAGGTTATGGATTTCACATAAAGAGAGGCATGAGGACAACACTGCTACTGGCAATATGTTTCAGTTAAACACATTTCAACTGTATCAGAAAGTGTTACAATTAAAGTTTACAAAAAGATTCCCACCATGTATAATCTTTGAGATATACTAATTGGTAGAACAAGAGAGATTACTTGTAATTCCATAAATATATATGTATCTGTACATAAATCTTCAGATCACCCAGTTCAGATGTTTTCCCCAGGAAGAATATATTTCAAATTCAAAAGTTTTAACCTTTATATCAGGTGAATCCTTTTGAAAGGTTATGTTTTGTCATGATTTTAGTTGTCTTAAGCTAAGAAAATCATTAAATATTGATGTACATTCTTTCTAGGAGTAGAATTTAGGCTTCACAGTGTAACCTAGGTAAGTAGGGATTCTAGGTAAAAATCTTGGGAGATATCTTAATTACACAATTTGCAGCTAAAGTAGTTTTGCTGAGTTTTAATGTGGAGTTCATTCCAGTTTGAACAGTCTCAACAACAAATGGATTTCTCAAGTGCCTGCCAATGAGGGTTTCCATTATTTCTTACTATGAGTGCTGAAAGTCATTAATCTACCAGATACTGCTGGAAGGAAATGAACATTAATATTTGCAGATGAACAAACCATTCCGAGGTCCAGAAATGTGCGCTGATTAGGCCAAATTCCTTTGCCATGGAGCAAAGTATGGAAAAATGTATATAAAAATGTATAGAAAATGTGGAATATGAAACATGTTGCTAAAGTCTTCACAGAGTATGTGGATCAAGCCATCTCTTAATAAAGCAGAGATTGAATGAGAGAAAAATAAGAGGGATGGAATGTAACACATTAAAAATTCAAAGATGCACATTATGAAATACTAGGAGAAATTATAGCTGAAGTGATAGGGAGAAATTCATTCCTTTTGTCTTGCTTATTTACTCATTTTAAGTGATAAAATTGTATAAATTCATCATGTACTATATATTGTATTGAAATGTGCATGTACTTCAAGGAAGATGTTGTGAAAAATTGGTAGTGGAGCTAATAAACTCCACTAAAGAAGCAGGCATATTAATTCTTCTTAGGTTACATAGGAGCTATGGTTGCTTTCCCCAAAACCTCCTCTCTCTGTTCACTAGAGCCCCTCACAGCCTTGGGGAGCCTGGGCCACAGGTATGCGGGTCCCACAACTCTGCTCTCTCTTTAGAGGTGTGTGTTCCTGGGAAGCCTCACACTGACCCAAACTGGCTTTTGCATCCTGTCTCAGATTTTCACTCATTTGTATGGTTATCAAAAAAAAAGAGAAGCAATTTACTAATAAGGAAATTTATTGTATTAGGGTATAAGTAGAATCCTTATTTTTATTTCACTCATTTTCTTCATCAGAGTGTGAGCTGGACAGGGATTATATATCTGTTTTCCTTTATAACCTTGACAGCAATGGTACTTATTCAATTTATGGGGTTGTATGGAGCACAATTACTAATGGTTATTATTGCCTGTTGAAAAATAAAAAGGGTTTCAGCCTACAGAAAGATTTATATGAAAACATGGAAATTTAATGACAGATCATGAAGAATAGAGAGCACCCTTGAAAATGTTATAGTTCCTCTAATTAAATAGTTTGAAACTAGATTATCAACATCATAGGCATTGATGGAAGAAGAGAAGGTGGTTACAACAGTACTTTAAACAAAGTGGAAGAAATTATGCTAACAATTTGTGTGTAACAGTCTGTGTACACAACAAGCAAGATTAAAAATAATTGTCAGAAAACATGGAAACAGAAAGTATGAGTTTAAGATGAAAGTAAAATAGTTTTTCTTATTTTAAGAAATATTTGATGTGTTAAATAGCATATTATGGGAATATTGCTCAAAGTTAAAGAGAAGCGAAAAGAAAAAATATTAACAATTTAAAAAGAAATTTCTATTAGAAATTGAGGATAAAAAGTTAAAATGGCAATGATTTCTAAGAATTTTTACATGTATTAAGAAAACAGATTTGCACTCTAAATGTCAAGCAAAGCAATGTTTAAATTATTTTTAAATGTAGCAAAATGTCTTACTACATGAAAGCTTAAATCTACAATGATTTCTAAATTGAAAAGAAAACCTTTTTTGCTGAGGAATTATGAAAATGATGGGATAACAACTTCTACTGTAACAGACTAAATTTATTTTTTAAAAATATTTATATTGGTACATTTTAGATATGTAATATAGTGACATTTGCTATTGGAAATATCATGTGCCTTTACATGATATATCTTGGTTCTTATTTTTTCCCCATTTCACTGCCCTCCCTTAAACACCTCCACCCCTCCCTATTTACAAAGACTTTGTTTCTGTTTTTTCCTTTTCTCATATTTATTTTGTTCCCTTCTTTTATTTCTCCTACCCCTCCTCCTTCCCCTTCCCTTTTGGAACTTTTCTTATCATTTCACATTACTTATTATACAGCATGATCCTTATTTACACTTCACTGTCTCACACCAGAGAAACTATTCAGGATTTACACTTCTGTCCTACTTATTTCACTTAAGAGAATTGCCTCAGTGTGCATCAATTTAGCTATAAATGTCCAATTTCTCATCGTCTATGGCTGAGTAGTACTCTATTTTATAAAGAAACACATTTTCTTTATCCAGTCTCCAGTTGATGGGCAATTGGGTTGTTACCAAGTTTTAGCTATTACAAACTGTGCTGATATAAACATGGGTGCATGTGGTATAACTTTTAATTCTTTTGGGAAGATACCCAGTAGGGGAACAGCTGTGACAAATAGGACTAATCCTAGTTCTATGAGGCATCTCCATACTGATTTCCACAGTGGCTGCATCAGTTTGCACTCCCACCAACAATGGAGAAGGGTTCCTTTTTCCCTACAATCCTGCCAGCATTTGTTATTGGTTGATTGATAGCAGCCATTCTTTCTGGGGTGAGGTGGAATCTCAGCATTGTTTTCATTTGCTTCTCTCCAATGACCAGTGATGTTGAACATTTTTTCATGTTTATTTGCTGTTTCTTTTTCTTTGTCTGAGAAATGTCTGTTCATTTCATATGCCCATTTTTGTATTGGGTCTTTAGATTTGGAAGTTCTGATTTTTTAAAGTTATATATTCTAGATAGCAGACCTTTGTCGGAGGTACAGCTGGTGAAAATTTTTTTCCCATATTCTTTGTTGTCTCTTCACACTATTGGTGGATTTTCTTGCTGTGCAGAAGCTTTTTAATAAGATGAAATCTCAATTGTTGATTCTTTGTGCTAGTTCATGTGCAACTGAGATTTTGTTTATGAAAACTTTTCATGTACCGATGTATTCAAGAAGTCTACCTAAACTCTCTTCTGGCTGGTTTAGTGTTTCTGTTTTGAAATATAAATCTTTAATTCATTTTGATATTAGTTTAGTGCACGGTGAGACATATAGGTCTAGTTTCAATCTCTGGCAAATTGAACCCAAATTTTTCCAGCAACAATTGAAAAATAGGCTGTATTTCCTTCAGTGAGGTTGTTTGGCTCCTTTGTTGAGATGAGGTAGGTGAGTGTGTCTGGAGTTGTTTCTGCATCTTCTAATCTGTTCCACTGGTCCTCGGGTCTGTTTCTTTGCCAGTACCCTGCTGTTTTTACCACAGTAGCTTTGAAATAGAGTTTCAAGTTCGGGATTGTGATACCCCCTACCTTGTCTTTGTTGCCTAGAATTGCTTTTCCTAGTCTAGATCTCTTCTTGTTCCAAATTAATTGTTGGACTGTTTTTTAAAGTTCTGTGAAATATGCTGTTGGAATTTCAATTGGGATTGCATTGAATCTATATAGAAGTTTTGGAAGTATGGCCATATTCACTATATTGGTTCTTCCTACCAAGGAAAAAGAGATGTCTTTCAATTTTCTAATATCCTCTTTGATCTCTTTTTTCAGAGTGCTGTAGTTTTCAGAGTAGAGGTCTTTGTTTCCTTTTGTTAGCTTGATTCCTATGTATTTTATTTTATTTTAGTTTTTTGTATGCTGTTGCAAAAGGAGTTGTTTTTCCAGTTCCTCATTCAGTGCATCTGTTGTTCATGGAAAGGAAAGCTATTGAATTTTGTATGTTGGCTTTGGATCCAGCTACTCTACTTAATTGGGTTATTAAGTCTAGAAGTCTTTTGATGGAGTTCTTGTGGTCTTATAAAGTATCATGTCATCTTCAAATAATGACAGTTTAACTTCTTTGTTTATTTTCTTTATAACATTATTTTCTCTTGTCTAATTTCTGTGGCTAATGTTTTCAAAACTATAATGAATAAGAGTGGTGATAGTGATATCTATACCTTGCTCCTGATCTTATCATGAAAGATTGCAGTTTTTGACCATTTAATATGATGTTGGCTGTTGGTTTTTCATAGATGACTTTTATTAGATTGAGAAAGAGAAGGTCTATTCCAATTTTCTGTAGTTTTTTTTTTTATCATGAATGTATGTTGGCTTTTGTCAAACACTTGCTGTGCATCTATTGAGATTATCATATGATTTTTTCCCTTGGCTCTATTAATATAGCATAATACTTTTATTGATTTGCAGACATTGAAACATCCCTCCATTCTTGGGATGAATCCCACCTGGTCAGGGTGTATGGTCTTTGTGACAATTTTCTGCATTCTGTTTTCCAGTATCTTATTGAGCATTTTTGCATCTATGGTCATTAGTGGATTGGCCTATAGTTCTCTTTTTTGCTTGGGTTTCTCTGTTTTTGGGATTAAAGTGATGCTTGCTTCCAGGAAAGAATTTGGGAGGATTGCTTCTTTTACAATTTCACTGAAGAGTTTAAACAGTAGTGGTGATAGTTCCTCACTAAATGATTTGCAGAATTCAGCAGTGAAGCCATCAGGACACAGGATTTTCTTCACTGGTAAGTTTTAACTATGTTTTCAATTTAATTGATTGCTATTGAGTTGTTTAGAATTTTTAGGACTTCTTCATTCAACCTTGGTAATTTATATCTATCTAGAATACTCTCCATTTCTTCTATGTTTTCCATCTTATTGGTGTATAGGTTCTCAAAGTAGACATGGATTATCCTCTGGATTTCTGCTGGGTACATTGTAAATTCATGCTTTTTGCTCCTAATTGCCTGGATTTGGATCTTTCCTTTTTCTGACAAAGTTGGCTAAGATTTTGTCAATTTTTTTATTCATTTGAAGATCCAACTTTTTGCTTCATTGATTTTTTTTGTATCATTCTTAGTCTCCATTGCATTGATTTCTGCTCTGATCTTCACAATTTCCTCCCCCTTATGAGCTTTTGGTTTGTCCTGCTCTTCTTTTCCTAGCGGCTTGACGTTCAGCATCAGGTTGTTAATTTGAGCTCTCTGTGTTTTACTAATATGAGTATTCATTGCTATGAATTTCTCTCAATACTGCTTTCATTGTGTCCCATAAATTCTGATATGTTGTAATGATATTGTCATTTAATTATAGAAACTTTCTTATTTCTCCTTTAATTTCCTTTGTGACAAATTGCTTATTGAAGAGTATAGTGTTCAATTTTCAAGTATTTATGAAATTCTTGGTTTCTTTTGTTATTGATCTCTGATTTCATCATTCTATGGTCTGATTATATATAGGGGATAACCTCAATTCCTTTCCATTTACTTAAATATGTTCTATGAATAAGTATGTGGCCTATTTTGAAGAAAGAACCATGTCCAGCTGAAAAGAATGTGTATTCTGATTTTGTGGGATGGAACACTCTGTAAACATCTGTTAAGTTCATTCATTCAAGAGTTTGAATTAGTTGTATTATTGCATTGTTTATTTTTGTCTAGTTGATCTATCTATTTGTGAAAGTGGGGGATTGAAATCTCTCACTACTATTGTATTAGTGGTTATTTTATTTTTCATGTCCATTAATATTTGTTTTATATAGTTCTGTGCACTAGTATTTGGTGCATATATAGTTATGATTGGTGTCTCATCCTCTTGGATTTTCCCCTTTACAAGGATGTAGTGTTCTTCTTTGTCTTTCTTAATTAGTGTTGGTTTGAAATACATTTGATCTGAAAAGAGGATAGCTACTCTTGCTTATTTTCTTGTTCTTGTTGCATGGAGCATTGTTGTCAACCCTTTAACTTTCAGTTCATGAGTTTCTTTTTGAATTAAGTGTGTTTCTTACATACATATTTTTGTGTCTTGCATATTTTTGTGTCTTGCATATTTTTGTGTCTTGCTTCTTGACCCATTCTGCCAGTCTATTTCTTTTGATTGGTGAGTTGGATCATTTACATTGATGGTTTTAACTGATATGTATTAACTTAACTTTATGATGCCTTTTCCTTTTGGTTGTATTCTCCCTCTTTGAATTTAATTTATTGTTGTGCCTGATGGATACATTTCCCTGAGATTCCTGAGGATGTCATCCTCCTTGTCTTTTCCTAGTATATTGTTTAAAATCTTTTGGAGTGCTGGTTTCATATTCATGAAATTCCTCAGGTCTTCCTTTTCATTAAAGTAACATTTCTCCATGGACTTTTGAAGATAATTTTGCACGGTACATCAGTCTGGGTTGGAGGTTGTTTCCATTCAGGGTGTGAAACACTTCACTCCAGGTTCTTCTTGCCTTGAGGCTTTGTGTTGAGAAGTCTGCTGTGATTCTTATGGGCTTTCCTTTGTATGTGATTTGTTTCTTTTCTATAACTGCTTATAGAATTTTGTTCTCCTGTCAGGTTTCTGGAAACTTAACTATTATATTTCTTGGTGTAGATTTTTTTTTTTTGATCATGGCTAGTTGGAGTCCTAGATGTCTCAATTATGTGTATGTCAAATTCTATTTCCTTGCTTGGGAAGTTTTCTGCCATTACTTCTGTGAACAGATTTTTTTATGACATTTGAAAGCTCTCCTGTTTCTTCTTTGACTCCAATCAGTCTTATGTTATTCTTCTTTGAATTGTCTAGCACGTACTGGATTGATTTCTCATGATCCCTAATTTTTAAAAGAAATTTTTCTTTTCCTGGTCACTACTTGGAATCCTGCTTTCTACATCTGATATTTTGCCCTCACATAGGCTCACTCTGATTCATAAACTTTGAATGAAGTTTTTAATCTCCTGAATATCTGTGTGCATCTGTTCTGTGGATTCTGTTTGGTTCCTGTGCTGGGATTTTATCATGTTTCTCTGCTCTTTTATTTTTTAATCTGTGTCTATTCTAGAGTTATTAATTATGACTTTCACTATGGACACAATCTCTGTTGTTATCTGAGATATTATTTCTGAGTTTATTTTTTCCTGATGCTCTTTTCATTGCCAGTTCAGGGAGTCCAGGTTTTTGAATATCTGTTTTTTCCATCTCCCTGGCCTTTAGGGTTGCCTTAGGTGATCTGGAATTCTGACTTTGAGACTTGTTTATGTGTCTTCTCATTTCAACAGATGTCACCTGCTGTACCTTTGAGGTGACTTTTTTCTAACCCAGTTCTCATCAATTCTCAGCAAGCCACCAAGAGTCATTTTCTCTGCTCTTCACTTTTGTGCCAATTCCTGGGTTCAGAACAGTGGTCTTCTGGACATTTTGTCCAGGAAGAGTTCTGCTAGGGCCTGTCCACACTTGGGATGATATGTGGGCATGCCTCTGGACTGTGGCCTGCCCCCTGTGTAGTGATTGTCTGACAGTGTCTTTGGCTGGGGGCTTTCCACCTGAGTCGCTTGTGTCTGATCATGCTTCTGTCTGGTTCCTGCATACACTTACCAGTGGCATCTGGTTGGGCCTCTGGCTGTTGCTTATGCACATGTGGAGCTCATTTTTCAGTCAGGCTTTTGGGTGGGACATGTGAGCCCCAGTTGCTGGGGTCTAGGCAGGGCTGTGGCTTGGACCTCCCTGATATCATGCAGTTCTGGTCCATGCAAGCTTCCCACTGGGATCTCCACACTCTTACAGATTTACACTGAATTTCTAGGAGGATACATTTTCCAAAGATGAAAATGTAAAAGAGGGTCATGAAGTTCATCATGTTTTGGATGTGTTTTACCCTGCAGTCATGTGTTGGACTGCAGCTCAGAGTGGTGGTATGGAGTTGGGGAATCTCTGAGACCCGAGGCCTTAGTGGGAGATGGTGCCATCTTTGGGTGCTGCTCCTAACTGTGAGCCCCAGTTAGTCCCCACCAGAGGGCCATGTTCTGAGAAAGCCTGACCTCTACTCTGTCTCTGCTTCCTGTATCACCATGAGCTTCTTCCTAATGCCCTGTCATTGTGAATCACTCTGATTGCATCCCCCACAGGGGCTGAGCTGAAGGGACTGTGTGATCTAGGATTTGGAGTTTTCTGATTGTTGCCTAAAGGAATCTACTGTCCTTATACAGCCCCTAGACTCACATATTATTAGATAATACAAAACATATTAACACAAATGTCACCATTATGGAGTTGTATTTGCACAAATATTCAAAGCACCATGGCCAGATCAAAGAGTGAATTTAGATTTCCCCTTCCAAGGTAGAGTTGCATAGACTATACATGTTCACAACATTGACCACCTGGTACTGCCCAGAAATGAAACTGTAACCTGGAGGCAAAATGGATCTTTAATGATAAAATTGTTTTATAGGTAAAAAAATTCAACTTCTTCATTCTAAGCATGGAGACCCCACCCCTAGGAGTCATGAAAGTAAGAAAGGTTGAACCTTCCCTGTGCCCTCTGGAAAACCAACTGTGAACCCATGTGTGAGCACCTGTTTCATGCTTTTTCTCATCCTTTTCTACATATCAAGATTCTGTGTTCTTCAAGGTGCTGAATAGCTGCCCTCAATCTTTGATCAAAATGTGATTAAACTGGTGTTTCCATTTTCTCATATTTTAGATAGCAAGTTCTGAAATAATCCAGTAGCTTGGCCCTAGATTCTGACCTTTTACCATACTACCTGGCAACAAATTATAAAGAGGTAACAAAAAATAAAAATTAAAAGTTTAACAAGGCTATAGGTGCTGGGCCTAAGGATGTGCTATAGGCAACTAAAATCAGGATAAAGCCTAAAATATTTGTCTCATTTTATATCCATCTCTTTTATTGCATTAAATTTTGGGATGGGTGCCTGTTGAGCTCTGTATATAGGCATGATAGTCACTTAGGGAGTTTCTGTCTAGGAGTCTATATTTACCTAGACAATGTCCTTCTCAAAGACTGAGCACACTGAGATACTTCTGTAATGTGCTGGGACAAGCAAGTGCCAGCTTTTGAAACATTCTGTTACACATTCCTGGAACTGCATCATGAAGTTTCAGTCATTGCCCTAAATTGGCAGTCATCTTGGATTCCAAGATCAGGCATACCTCAATGGGAGGTCACCCCAAAGAGAGCAGTGTGCCCTGCTGCAGAGCAAAGCCTCTCCCCTAAGCAGGAGCCATGTTACCCTGGGAGTTGGGTTGCACCATCAGCCCTGGAGGACTCCTCTTAGCCCCCTCACTACTCAAGCCAAGATGAGGCCCTGCCAGACCCAGCCAAGTACCTACCCTGCCAGCAGAGTAAACCACCCAGCCATGGAAGCCCATCCTTGCTTCCCCCCCCTTAATCAGAAATCCTCAGAGTGTCTTTTGGTCTCTTATAAGTGAACTTGATCTTGTGCCTGTCTTTCCTGCCATGGTCACCAACCAAAATGCTTTCTCTCCCCTCACTGCTGCCCCTTGAGGGACATTTGGGGCTGAAGCCCAAGCCTGGCTGTGGGAAAGCTCAGCTGTGGCTCTCACCTGGTCACAAATTAAAAAGTCTCTCACTGCTAAAACATGCATTAAATGATCTGTAATTCTTAATCTGAGGACAAATAAATACAAATGTGATAATTGAACACATCTCTGGAAAATATTACTGAATTTTCAAAAATGTTATATGATATTTCAGGAATAATTTATGTCAGACTGCATTATACATGGATTGTATCAATGAAGTTGTTACATTCAAATAATTCAATTGATTCAAATTATAAATAATTATATTGAGAAAAAGAATAGAGAAGAAACATAACTAGTAATAAAATGTTGACTTATATTAACATTTTGTTTTATGGGAATTTCCAAAATATAGAGAAACTAGAAATACAGAAAGACAGACAGATAAGGACTCAACTCTGAAGAAAATAGGTTTAGAAGGACCCCACTGAATGTAATACAAGGTACTTATGACAAACCAGAGGCAAACATTTTATTAAATGGGGAAAAAACTGAAAGGTTCACCTCTCAAATCAGGAACAAGACAAAGATTCCCACTATCATCTATTGTGATCAGCATTATATTCCAATAATTAACCAGAAAAAATTACCCAAGAGAAATGAATAAAGGGGATAAATATAGGAAAGGAATAAAATTATTATAATATGCAAATAACATGATATTTTATGTAGCTGACCCCAAAAATTGCATAAAAACCTTTTAGAATTTATAACAAATTTAAACATGTTAGCAAGATACAAAATCAACACACAGAAATGTGTAGCATTTGTGCACACCTATAGTGAACTCAAAGAGAAATTTTAAAAAACATTCAAAATACTACCAAAAAAAATCAAATACCTTACAATTAACCTAGCCAAGGAATTTAAAAACCTCTCGTGAAAACTACAGTCCTCTAAAAAAAGGAGATTGAAAAGCTCATCAGAAAGAGGAAAGATATCCCCTCTTACTGAATAGGCAGAATGAATATTGTCAAAATGGTGATACTTTCAAAACTGATAGCCTTAAAGGATTTCCAATCAAAATACCAATGGCATTGACTACAGAAGTAGAGAAAATTTCCAAATTTGATATGGAATCAGGAAGAGACTCAGAATAGAAAAAACAAATCTGGACAACAAGAATAAAGCAGGAAGCATCACAATACCTGACTTCAAGTTATAGTCCAAGGGTAGAATGATAAAAATGACACAGTACTGACACTAAAACTGTCATATGCCCCAAAGAACTAACTAAGGGTGAGGATTCAGACACATTCAGCTGTACGACCTCTAGCAAAGGGGCCAAATCATAACTTACAGAAAAGACAGCCTCTTTAGAAAATGGTCTGGGAAAACTGGCAATCTCTACCATGAAAACACAAGCTGGACCCATATATCTCATCATATACTTAATGAAAAACAAAATGGACCAAATCTAAGGATTAGAATCCAAATATCCTGCTAAAAGTTAAAGTCAGTAAAATGCTTGAAGTCATAGGTGTAGGCAAGACTTTTTGAACAAAAGTACAAAAGAAAAACAGCAAAATCAATAAATGGGCTCATATCAAATTAAAAAGCTTTTCAATAACAAAGAAAAATAGCAACCAAGTAAAGATAACCTACAGGATGGGAAAAATCATTACAAACTTCCTAAGACATGAAGTAATATCTAATATATGTGCATATCACAAAAATTATACCTCCAAAAATAAAAGACTGAATCAAAAAATGGACAAGTGAAATGAATAGACACTTCTCAGAAGTACAAATGGCAAGTAAACATGAAAAAATATTCAACATCTCTGGCCACTCGATAAAAATAAATTAAAAGCACCCTATGATTTCCTCTAACACAAGAAATAAAAGCAATCATCTAGAAATTAAATAATAACAAATTCCAGTATCACTTTAGTGAAAAGGGATCCCTTCTACATTGTTTATTGGAATATAAATTAGTACAGCCCTTGTAAAAATCAGTACTGAAATTTCTCAAAGAACTAAACATAGAATTTCCATTTGACCCAGGTATCCAAACCCTTGATATCTTCCCCAAAGTGTTAAATACATTATGTTACAGTGATATGTGCAGGTCTATGATTATAGCAGCTAAATTCACTATAACTAAATCCTGGAAGCAGCCTATGTGTCCAATAACAAAAAGCTGGATAGAGAAAATGTATTTACACACAATGAAGTAATACTCTTCCATAAAGAAGGATAACTTGAGTCGTTTGTGGAAAAATGGATTTACCATATCATGGATTTTATTTAATTATCCTTCCAAAGCCTCATGCCCTGATAGATGGAGCTTTTCAGAGGTAGCTAGATCTAAAATATATGAATATGGTTTACTGGTGAGATAACTAGACTAGTTCACTGAATGGATTAGCATGATTTTGCATGTAGATGAATGGATATACTGAAAAGTGAAGACCCACCTTGGGTACAAGTGGCACCAATACATAGGCTTATAGCCTGGATGGGATAAAAGGAAATGGGAGGCTGGATGTTGCTGCTATGCCATAAACTGTTTCTCCTCTGCACTGCCTCTCTGCTCTTCTATGCAACCCTGCCTTGAAGCATGCTGATTATGTAACAAAACCTCTATAAATTGTGAGGTAAAATAAACTGTTCCTCCCTCAACTTTGTGAGCATCTGGCATTTTGTCTCAACCATGAGAAAAGGACAAAGAAACATTTTGACACCATAAAGTTAAGTTCAATAAATCATAAACACAGGGTTAAATAGCTAATGGATTCTCTAGCATGAGAAACTGAAATTCAAGAGCAAAATAAAAGTTTGATAAAAGGAAACAGTGACAGATCTTTTGAAAACAGGAAGGGTTCAAAGAGACCCTGAATGAAGGGAGGCTGGATGAGGGGAATTGTAAAAATATACAATGTGTCATGTAACATGTATCAAATACTCACAATGAATATAAACATTATAAGTTGCAAACATGAACTAAAAGTAATAATATTAAACATAGTAATGAAAAGAGAACATGAGGATCTAGAGTTGCAGATGGGAGGGAAGAGGAAGAGGAATCAAAATGAAGCAAATGTGTTAAATTCTTGCACCTCCTGCCTAAGGCAAACTTCATGCACTCCAACATGTACTGATGAAATAAAATTTAAAAATGAAAGAATGTGCAATGAACCTGTCTGAGTTCATCACCCATGCTTATTAACCATTAGAATATATTTAATGGTTTTTATCTACCTAATTTCTTCCTTTACCACTAGTCACATTTTGTGTAAATTTCAAATAATATATATTTTTTCATTTAGTTTATTTGTATGTTTTAGGTATACAATACAGTTACATTCATCATTGGGAACTTGTACCTTTACATAATGTATCTTTGTTCTTATTTTTTCCCCATTTCCCTGTCCTCCCTTCAAACCATCCACTGCTGTATTTAGAATGACTTTGTTTCCATTGTTTCCTTTTCTCACATTTTTCCTTTCCCTTCTTTCCATTTCCCTAAACCCTCCCACTTGCCCTACCCCTTTTAGACCTTTTTTTTTTCATTTCACATTATCAATTATACATTTTGATCCTTATTTATACATTTAGTTTCTCACACCAGGAAAACTATTCAGTATTTACATGTGCGTCCTATTTATTTCACTTAAGAGTATAGCCTCAATGTGCACCATTCACCTATAAATGTCTCTAGTTTCTCATTCTTTTTGGTACTGGGGATCAAACTCAGGTCCTTGTGCTTGTGCAGCAGGTGGTGAAACAACTGAGCTAAATCCCTGGACCAAGTTTCTCATTCTTGATGCCTGAGTAGTACTCAATTTTTTACATAAAAAAATTTTCTTTATCCAGTCTCCAGTTGATGGACAAAAGGGCTGTTTTCAAATTTCAGCTATTACAAACTGTGCTGATACAGACATGGGTGCACATATACTGATGTGCTATGATTCTTTTAACTCTTTTGGGAAGATAGCCAGGAGGGGAATAGCTGGATCAAATGGGACCTCTAATCCAAGTTTTTGAGGTATCTCCATACTGATTTCTAGTGGTTGCACCAATTTTGACTCTCATCAATAATAGGGAAGTTTTTCTTTCTCCCCACAACCCCACCAGCATTAGTTATTGGTTGATTTCTTGATGGCAGCAATTCTTCCTGGGGTGAGGTGGAATCTCAGTGTTGTCATGTGCATCTCCTGAATGACCAGTAATGTTGAACATTTTTTCATATGTTTATTTGCTGCTTTTACTTCTTTGAGTAATATCTGTCCATTTTTGAATTGAGTTTTTATATTTGAGAAGTCTGATTTTTTAAAGTTCTTTATATATTCTAGATAGTAGTTCTTTGTTTGAGGAACAGCTGATAAAATTTTTTCCCCACAGTGTAGGTTGTCTCTTAGCTCTGTTTGTGTTTTCTCTTGCAGTGCAGGAGCTTCTTAATAAAATAAAATCCCAGTTCTTAATCTTTGTGCTACTTTCCATGCTACTGAGGTTTTGTTCTTAAAGTCTTTCCCTATGCCAATGTCTTCAAGAGTTCTACCTAACTTATCTTCCAGCAAGTTTAGTGTTTCTGTTTTGGAGACAACCATCCTCACTGTAGGAAAGATAGCCCCTTTGTGGGACTGCATAACCTTTGTTCCTTTTCTCCAGCCCCATTGTGATTAAATGTGAGTTAATGGATAAAGATACTTGTTAGTTTTGGGACACTAGATAAAAATCTGTAACAGACCTAAAGTCCCAAAGTAAACTACTCAACTCCTTGTTTGCCTGGAACTGATGTTCTGGACACCACAATCTATAGAACAAGCTGCAAATGTCTGCTGACCATCAATACATGACAGTCGACCATTAACCTTTGTCCCCTTTTCTTTAATTCTATATGTTAACTTCCCCCTCAACCCCCTATAAGAACAGCCTCAGACTCTGAGCCAGTTGCCTCTCTAAGCTATTTTGCTTTGGGAGTGCCATCTGGCCAGACTAATAAAGGTCTGTTTTATTTTCCAACTTGTCTGTTGTGTTCCTTCCTGGGTGTTCTTCACTGCAGTCAGCTCCTTGGAGCATTTGGTAAGGCCCTCAGTCTTACATTTTGGAGGCCCCAGCGAGATCCCCCAGTAAGGAACCCCGGTTCAGCCGAGACTCTGTGGCAGGATCCAGCAGGAGAGTCTCAGGCACAGACCTCAGAAAACCTCCAGAGGTAAGTTTTTGGCCAGTTGCAACCGTTTGTTGTCAGGAGTGAGGTGGCTGAGGGGCCAGTAAGCCTCCCCTGACCCCAAGGTTCCTGACGAGGAATAAGGGAAGATTTAGTTTTGCTTTTATTGTGGCGCCTGTTTGTCTTGTCATTCGTATGTTATTGTCCTGTCTGTTGTGTGTTTAATTTTGTATTTCTTTCCAAACCATCAGGGCAGAGATGGGAGGATCCTGCTCCAGAAATACCCCATTGGATTGTTTTCTCACTAATTTTAAATTGGCTTTTTCCCCCTGAACAGGAGAACGAATATGGAGTTAAATTTTCTCGCCGAAAACTTCGCTCCCTGTGTCAATTGGAATGGCCGGCCTTTGGAGTTGGATGGCCAGCTGAGGGCTCTTTTGACCCAAGTCTCTGCAGGGTGGTATGGAGAAGGGTCACCAGGCACCCTAGCCATCCTGATCAGTTTCCATATATAAATATCTGGGTCCAGGCTTGTCAAGAGCCTCTGGCATGGTTGCAGCATTGTTCCCTGCAAACAAACTCTCACATTCTGGTTATGGCCCCAAGGGAATGCCAAGAGGCCAAAACCCAGGCTACCAAGCCAGTGCTCTCACAAGATCCTGACCCCTTAGATCTTGTTATAAGACCTCCACCCTATGTGGAGCCATCCTCCTCCTCTGATAAAGCTGGTCCCAGATCTCGAAACTCTCTCTCTCCTCCTTTTCCTGAAGAAGGAAAATCTCCAGATTCTATAACCTCCCCCTCCCACACTAACAGGGGAAGCTTATGGTCCCCGTGGAGCGCTCACTGAAGGGACTAGTTCAGTTCCTCTTCTGCCTCTTAGAGAAATAGAACAGGGTCATTATGTCTATATCCCTTTCTCTACCAGTGATCTGTATAATTGGAAACATCAAAATCCCCCTTTTTCAGAAAAACCCCAGGCTTTGATCTCCCCCCTAGAATCTGTTTTTCATACCCATGACCCAACCTGGGATGATTGTCAACAACTTCTCCAAGCCCTTTTTACCTCTGAGGAAAGAGAAAGGATCCGAGGGCAAGCCATAAAGTTGGTGTTAGGGGGAACAGAGGGCCCCCTCGATGAACAACAGAGGGCCCGTATTGAGGCACAACTTCCATCCACCCATCCCCCATGGCAAGCTAATTCCTCGGGCAGGAGAGAAGCTCTCCACAGCTACCGTCAGCATCTCCTAGCCAACTTAAGGGGAGCCGCTTGAAAGCCTACAAATTTGAGCAAGGTAAGCGAGGTTCTTCAAGGACCTGAGGAATCCCCTTCTGCCTTTCTGGAGCGTCTGTTGGAAGCATACCATACATATACTCCAATTGACCCAGATGCCCCTGCAAAACGACAGGCAATTAATTTGGCTTTTGTTACTCAGTCGGCCCCAGATATTAGAAAAAACTGCAGTGGATGGAAGGATTTGAGGAAAAAATAGGAAAAAGTTGATGAATGTGGCAATGAAGGTGTTTAACAATAGGGATCCTTTTGAGGATAGAATGGCTAAAAAGATTTTAAAAAGGTGAACATTGCAGCCTTGGCAGATGGAGGTATTATCCAAAAGGAATACAGAGAAACTAAAAAAGAGGATAAAAGTAAAGTATGGCCTTTGTTAGAAAAGGATCAGTGTGCATATTGCAAAGAGAAGGGCCATTACAAGAAGGATTATGAAAAGTTGAAAAGAGAGAGAAAGAGACTAAGAAAAAAGGAGATGGAGTTCTCTTGGCAGATGAGAAAGATTGACAAGACCAAGGTGGGGATCTCCAAACACATCCACCAACTCCAGGAAGCCAGCATCTTGGTCCCTTGCCAATCCACCTGGAATACACCCCTGCTTCCTGTAAGGAAGCTCAGCACCTCGAACTTCAGACTGGTACAGGATTTTCGGGAAGTAAACAGCCGGGTGGAGACCATTCACCCAACGGTACCAAACCCCTATACTCTGTTGAGTCTCATTCCTCCTGGTCATGTGTGGTACTCAGTATTAGACCTTAAAGATGTGTTTTTCAGCCTGCCTCTAGCACCTGTGAGCCAGCCCCTCTTTGCCTTTGAATGGACTGACCCAGACACCAGAACAACTAGACAGCTGACATGGACCTGACTGCCGCAGGGATTCAAAAACTCCCCCACTCTGTTCGGGGAAGCTATCAACAAAGATCTACAAGAGGTAAAAAAAAAAAAGTGTCTCCCCAGGCGACTATTCTTCAGTATGTCGATGACCTCCTGGTGGTGACTTCAACCAATAAGGAATGCACTGCAGCCACCAAGGACCTCCTGAAAGCCCTCCGGGAACTGGGATATCGGGTGTCCTGGAAGAAAGCTCAACTATGTTGGACCAAGGTAACCTACTTGGGCTATATTCTTGAAAAGGGATAGAGGAGGCTGGCAGAATCGAGAGTATCTGCAATTCTCCAGATTCCAAAGCCAGGTTCAAAGAAACAGGTGTGAGAGTTCCTAGGGGCAGTTGGCTATTGCAGGATTTGGATTCCTGGCTTTGCTGAGATTGCCAAACCCCTACATGAGGCCACTGCAGGAGGAAATACCCCCCTCGAAAGGACTGAGGCTTGCCAGCAGGCATTTCAATTGCTTAAGATTGCACTTGCATCGGCACCAGCCCTGGCATTGTCAGACTTTAACAAGCCCTTTACCTTGTATGTGACAGAGAAAAATGGGGTGGCTAAGGGAGTGATTACTCAGCATGTGGGGCCATGGAAGTGGCCTGTGGCATACCTCTCAAAGAAGCTCTACCCAGTGGCCCGAGGGTGGGCTACTTGTTTGAGGACAATAGCAGCAGCAGCTGCTTTAACCCGAGAAGCTGACAAATTGACCTTTGGACAGGATTTAACTTTGATCACTTCCCATGCCATTAAGCCCTTGTTGAATAGCTCACCTAGCAAATGACTCTCTAATGCCAGACTATTACAATATCAAGGACTCTTATTAGAACAGTCATGCATTAAGTTTGCCACCACCACTGGCCTCAATCCGGCTACCCTACTTCCAGAATCTGATGAACAAATGCCCATCCATGATTGCCTCAATACTCTTGAAAACTCGAGGGGAGGACGTCTGGACTTGATGGACCAGGCCCTCCCCTGTGCAGAGATAACTTTCTATACTGATGGGTGCAGTTTCGTTCATGATGGTGTACAATATGCTGGAGCGGTAGTGGTCAACCAGGACCAACAGGTGGAATGGGAGCAGGGGCTGCCTCAAGGGACATCAGCACAGAGGGCTGACCTGATTGCTTTAACTAAGGCTCTGAAATTGGGGGGAAAAAAAGGATAAATATATTCACTGATAGCCATTATGCTTTTGCCACCGCCCATGTACGTGGGGAGATTTATCAAAACAGAGGGCTGCTAACCTCCAAAGGGAAGGAAATTAAAAATAAGACTGAGATATTGGCACTGCTACAAGCCATCTGGTTGGCCCAAGAGGTTGCCATCATCCATTGCCATGGGCACCAAAAGGGGTCAAGCGCCAAGGTGATTGGTAATAATGCTGCTGATCAGGCAGCAAGACAAGCAGCCCAAAAATCAGTGGGGAAACAAATGCTTCTGCTTCCCACACCGGTACTCCCAGAAAAACCTGAATATACAGACAAGGAGGTAACGAAAATGAACAGGAGACACTGGACTTGAGGAAGACATGGGTGGTGGACGACTAAGGAGGGAAAGGTGGTGCTCCCAGCCACTGTAACAGACACATTGTTGCGAGAACTACATGAGTCCACCCACCTTGGTGAGAAAAGGATGATGGCTGCCTTACAACCCCATTTCATCAGCCAAGGATTAGCCCAAAAGGCCCAGAACATGGTGAGACAATGCCCCACCTGCCTCAAGGTAAATGCTAATCAGGT
Organism: Heterocephalus glaber; assembly: GCF_000247695.1. The sequence goes on along the minus strand of NW_004624881.1, from coordinate 1,143,975 downwards.
AACTGGGCCTCCTGGGGTCCGACACAGAGGACTAACTCCAGGAGAACATTGGGAATTGGACTTTACTGAAATGAAGCCTGGCACATATGGGTACAAATACCTGCTAGTTTTTGTGGATACATTTTCAGGATGGATAAAAGCATACCCCACTAAGAGGGAGATAGCAGAAGTAACAGTTAAAAAGCCCCTGACAGAAATAGTTCCCCATTTTGGTTTGCCCTTAGCTCTGGGGTCCGACAATGGTCCAGCATTTATGGCTAAGATATCTAAGTTAATTAGTAATATCCTTAGAATAAAGTGGAATCTACACTGTGCCTATAGGCCTCAAAGTTCAAGACAGGCAGAAAGAAGAAATCGAACTTTAAAGGAGGTTCTGACTAAATTATGCTTGGAGACTGAACTAGGTTGGGTAGAGCTTCTCCCTTTTGCCCTCCTCCAAACGAGGTACACTCCCAAGCCTCCCCTCAATCTGTCCCCCTTCCAGATTGTTTATGGGCGATCTCCCCGAGTCATTCCATTAATAGATGTAGAATTAAAGGAAAAATTTTCCCACCTTTGACTCCTTAAATCCTTAAAAACAGTTCATCAGCTTCAGTCAGAGCTACATGAGACATTACAAAAGAAAATGACTAGTCCAAATGAAAAATCTTTACAACTTTTACCCTATAAGTGGGAAGATTTGGTTTTTATTCACAGGTTTGATTCCAAGACCCTGGAACCTCATTGAAAGGGACCAGTTCCTGTTGTCCTGTCAACTCCCTTGGAGGTAAAGGTGTCTGAACATTCTGCCTGGATACATTGCAACCATCTAAAAGCAGGACCCCCTGGGGATGTCAAAAAGAACAAATGGAAGGTTATCAGCCAAGCAGGCGACCAAAAGCTAAGACTGGAACAGGTTAAAAATGTTTCACCTTAATGATAATATTCTCTGGGACACTAGCAGTATTGCCCCCAAGAGGGCTAGATCACACAAAAAATGTATGGATTCAATTGACAAACTCGCTTGTCTAAATTCTGCTTAAATGTTGATGTAAATTTCCATTATGTGCTGGAAAGCTGTCTTATTCCAGTATACACCTCTTTAAAATTAATATGACCCTATACCCTATTTAGGGACATCCCAGAAAAAAAATCTTACTTACATGGATAGTTATAATTGGGGGCATGACACCAGCTGTAAACCTAAAAATGCTGTCAAATTATATACACCCAAGGTAATTATGTCAAACAAAACTGAATGTGCTGTGTATGAAAATTGTACAACCAAATGTCTAAGGATAAAACGGTCAGAAGGGATGTCCTGCCATATAAAAAAAAATTGTGTATAACAATTGCCATATCTCCCTGCCCTTAGGATGGTTTTATACCTGTGAAGGAATAACCTTTAATTGTATTCCAGCAAATTTAACCAAGACCCGTTGCTGTTTGAGTCGTCTAGCTGTAGTGTTGCCAGACAGAACTGATTTGATTGTGCCTAACAGAATTAAATGTTGGTCACCTTACACTGCACCAGGATGTGATGATGATGTAGGTCTGTTAACAGATGCTAAAGTAATAACCATGATAGCATCTTTTGTTGCCCTGCCTTCTATAGGAGTCCATGCTGAAAAGGCAGTACGAAAATTAGCTTACAAGGTGGTCAAAGGGTTAAATGCTACCTCATCAGCCTTGGCATTAATTAACCAAGTGTTACAGGAACAGAGACAGGCAATCTTAGATAATAGAGCAGCAATAGACTATTTGTTGCTCCTCCACCACCAAGGTTGTGAAAGAGTAAAAAATATGTGTTGTTTCAATCTTACCGATAATGGTCCAAAGATCGAAAAAAAGGTAAAACAATTAGAAGATCTGGCTCAAAGAATATATGATGAGGATGGCAGGGACTTGTTCAAATGGTTAACTTCGTGGTTGTCCAACCTACAATGGTTAAAACAACTTTTTCTTGTCATCATAGTTGTGTGTACATGCTTATTATTGTCATGTTGTTGTATACAATGGATGCCTACATTTGTGCATAAGATTACTTAAGTTCCAAAAAAATCAGTGGGGAATGTGGCATTGGAAAAACTGGACCTCAACCTGCTATAGACTAAAACTAGACCCATATCATTCACCATGCACTAAACTAAAATTGAAGTAGATTCAAGATCTAAATATCAAATAATATATTTTAACAGTTTATGTATAAATGTGTTCATATTTCTGTAAGAGCCTTTATAAACATAATTCTTTTATTATTACCTGTTTAAATTTCATTAAAATGGATTAAATTTTGTAAATCTCCCACTATTTAATGTAACATGAATTCCATTTTTGAAATTAGAATAGAAATAAATTTCCTGTGTTTCAAGTTAAGAATATGTCAAAAATGTGGGCACATGTGACTATGTAAGTTTAAATATTATAAAACTGAAATAAACTCTAATTAACACTCACATTCTCATCCATGCTGCATTCATTCATTGGGCTTACAGACCTCAGGTAGCTAGTTACTTGAGGGTTTGTTTAGATTGTAGTGAGCAGGATAAATCCTTCCACATTTCCTAATTTGTTCTGAGACTTAAAATGATGAACTGGTGTATTACTAACTGTGAAATTTATCAGAAATATTTTTAGTTTTAGCATCATTATGCATGAATGTATCTAAATTCATTAAAAATGTTTTTATTCATTGATGTTTAAATGTTCTTATTTTAGTCCACCATGAACTTCTTAGTTTTACTCCTTTCTCTGTCATGGTCCAAGTTACCTCAGAGAGCTACCTTGCTGTCCACCTGGTAAAATGCCTTGCTGGAGGAGGATCTGGTATACCTCCTGACCCCCATCTGGATTCAGATACTTGTCCAAGTGCCAGTACAGTGACAAATGGTACTGCTGATCAATATATATGAGAGTTTGTTTCCTTAGGCCTATTTCTGAACTTGATCAATGAAAATGGCTTAGGATTCTATAAATATGAAAAAAGACAATTATGAGTGTGTATTAATGTAGGGAACAGGGGAAGGGGACACTACTAGAACTTCTGCAGTAAGTCCTAGTCTCCTGTGAGCCACGGCAGCACATGGCAAATTACAGGAAAGGTAGAAAAATGAGACTGAGAATAAGCTGAGCTTTGGGTCTGATCAGTGCTGCTCTGGGCAGCAAAGACAAAGACCCCCTAGCTTGCAGCACCTTTTATTCAGTACATGGGAAAACAAATGTAACAAGTGAAATGCAGAGTTCAGTACTTCACATTGGGATAAACAAGGTGTAACAAAAGACTGGGGGTCAGTGGAAATCTAAGAACAATGAAGAACTATGCAGATGAAGATTTGGTTCCTCCCTGGCATCTCCCACAGGTGTGGTCTTGTCCTGGAGCATTACAGCATTGCAGGATCACTGAGGTCTCAGTTGTGACCGGAGGCCAAAATGCAATTATGTCTGGAATCTCATAACTGGCCTGTAGGCAGGGGAACTAGGCCTACTCAAATGATTTTTCCCTAGAATTATGTAGCATTGCTCCCAACATATTAACACTTTTAATTAATTTGCAATCATTTTTTGAAAAAATCAAACCAAAGCAATTTTTACTAGAAAAATCTCTCTCATTTGTCAGAAAAAATTACTCCTATGCTGTACATATTAAAAGTCATGTGAGTGATGCATAGAGTGTGTAAATATCCATTCAATGTGCATTGCTAGAGGCATGGATGATTCTTCTATTTTTACAAATCATTCAGTGATTTGATAAACCCCAACTAGTTTCACAAATGCATGCTTACTAGGGCAAGCATATATCTTAGTGCATCTTTTCTTTATAAATAGGGATTCTAGGTAAAATTCTTGAGAGATATCTTAATTATACAATTTGCAGCTAAAGTTGTTTTGCTAAGTTTTTATGCAGAGTTCATTGCAGTTTGAACAGTCTCAACAGCAAAGAGATTTCTCAAGTGCCTGCCAATGAGGGTTTCCGTCATTTCTTACTATGAGTGCTGAAAGTCATTAATCTACCAGATACCGCAGGAAGCAAATGAACATCAATATATCCAGATGAACAAACCATTCTGAGGTCCAGAAATGTGCACTGACTAGGCCAAATTCCTTTGCCAAGAAGCAACAGTGTTCTCTGGATTTCCTGGTGAGTCTCTAAGGGCCTTGCCAACATTTAAAATTGTTTCCTTGAACTATATACTTGGAATGATGTAATTGTCACACAATCACGTGAACCTGTCCCTGTTGACTATAGCTGGACCATAAAGTTCCTATTGATGTCTTTAAATGAAGAAACACTGAGGAGGTTTCACCAATGAAAAGTTGGTTCATGTACATTTGGACATCTTATATGGAGAAAAGACCTACTGGCGGAACTGGCTATTCATAGTGTGGACCTGGTGATTATAAAGTATTATTATGAATATCATTATAACTGTCTCTGTCCTTCCTTCTATGCTGAACATTCATTCATTTGGAATATTTCCAGAATAGCTAAGAATCAAATCATTATGTAAACCAATGATATCATGAGTGAATTCATTGAAATTTTATTTAATGCCTTTTTATAAAACTCTCCACAGTACAATGAGGAAAACATTTTATTTTGTTGCAAAAAGACTGTATTTTATAATTATTTTTATAGGAGATGTAGTCCCATTTGACACCATAGAAGAATATTAATTTAATGATTTTGCATAAGAAAAATGGTTATTATTTCATTTCAGTGAAAGAAACAAATTAAATTATTATCTAGCGGGAAACATTTAATTATCTATATTATTTGTTACATTTAACACATATAAGGATTAAATATTTTCAATATACATTCTGATACAACAGCTATATTATTACCCATAATATTTCCACATAATCAGTTAATTAAGGTTTAATGTATATTTTCTATCCTTTTAATTGTCCAACAATTTTGGAAATGTTTGCACACAATAGATATCTGAAACATATCGTAGTATCATTGGATCAGTCCACACACTTGAGCATAAGGTGTCATAGTAGTGAGCAGGTTTGGGAAAAGGAAAAAGAAACACTTAAAATCCCAAACCATGTAGTCTAGGAAGTAGGTTATTGTGTCACATGCAAAGTCATGCTTTCACAATAATACATTTCAAAAATTTTAAAATGGCAGAAAGAAAAATGTCTCAAATGTTCACTAAAAGCAATCTGAGGAAATCTGAAACTTTTTACCAATTCAATATATGTACAAAGATTTGGGGTGATGCTCTTGTAGAAAGCAGGAGTTTATTTTGGGAAGACTTCAAATATCTAAATATAACAGAGGAGAAATGCAGTTAGCACTTTACAGATGGAGTGATGCATTTTGCCAAAACTATCCATGAAATTTGTCTAAATAAATTGTGTAGAAGCAGATTACTTATTGATACTGAGTGACTATTGATTCACAAAATACTTTTACGTGCTTTGCTTGTGGAAATGTATACTATCAATGTCTATATTTTGACAAATTATCAAAGTATTTTACTTTTCCAGAGAAAAGCAATTAGCCTGCTTTAATCAGGTATATTGGAATTATTTATATGCTATAAAATCATTCTTCATTCACAACAGAATGCTAAATGTTTTTGTACTTTAAATTATATTCAAATATTAATGACACCTGATCTAACTCTAGATATTGAGGCTTCTGTTCTTCATTATGTTTTGCACAAACTTTCTGTGGTTAGTGCATACTAGTTTCTTATTTGGAGTGAGTCATAGTAACTTCACAGAAAATTTGGAAATTTCAGTCCTAAATTAAAGACAGTAAGATCATAGGCTGTACATGAAGAGAGGCATGAGCACAACAATGCTAATGGCAATTCTGTCTCAGTGAAACAGTTTTCAACTATATTAGAATGTGTTACAAATAAAGTTTAAGAAAAGATTCCCAGCATGTATAGTCTTTGACATATACTAATTGGTAAAGCAACAGATTTCTTGTAATTTCATAAAGATATATGTATCTCTACATAAATCTTCAGATCACCCGGTTTAGACTTATTCCACAGGAAGAATATATTTCAAATCATAAAATCTTAACCTATAAATCAGCTGAATCCTTTTGAAAGGTTATGTTTTCTCAGGATTTTAGTTCTCTTAGGTTAAGAAAATCATTAAATACTGGTCTTCATTCTATATAAGATTAGAAGGTAGGCTTCACAGTGCAGTCTCTCATCTAACCTAAGTATGGACAAAGTTAGTATTAATCTAATTCATTAAAGCTAATCAACATGTAAATACTGGTGGTGTCTACAAAGTACTAAAACAAATTACTAGTTTTGTAGGAAAGAGACACAATGGGCACTTGACTTTCCAACTCAATTCATTTGTGAGGGCTGGTTTTAACAGAAGTTGGTCAATTGCCTTCAAACTCTCTCTTTTGTATTATTTTACTGCATATTTTCTTCCAGGCAGATCTCAGTGTCCTTCAAGAGAAACTGTTAATCCCACATAGTAAAGGATTTTGTAATGTTTCTTCCAGAACACTTTAAGGATTAACTCTGCATTTGAGACCATCTGAAAGCATAAGTAGCCAGCGTTTTGATCAAAACTCAAGATTGTGGTCATACATTAAAACAAAATTGTGGGCTTAACCCAAGTTGTTCATATGTCAGGTTGGTCATAAATCAAGCATCCACTATAAAATATGTTGATTTACTTCCCTGGAAAGTGTCTATCTTCCAAAAATCATCACTCAGTTAACCAAGATCTGTTTCCTTTTCCACTCTATGTACCATTTCTGACTTATCATACAATGATTTAAGCTTATTACAGTATTTTACATCACACAATTATTTCTACAGTGTTGGTTGCTTTCTTGTAGTACAATTAAGCTTTCATGTGATTCAGAGACATTTGCTTCCTTTAGTACTCTCTAAACTTCTGTTATAGCATGAGATAAATATTCATTGTAATAAAAAGTCATAGGATAAATTCAAAGACCACAGCAATGAAAATCTTTACTCATTTTTAGACAGGGACATTTATCTTGAGTGAAGAAAGTCACAAGTTTGAAGTGCTGATTGGAAATAGCAGGTCTGAGAATCCTATCTCCCTACCTTATTCATCAGAGGAGGCCCTTGGGAGTCTCTCATTGGTAAATTTCTCTTGTGTATAAATATTATGGACATATGCTGTTTGTGCCTGGCAAAAAAACACATTAAAATTGTATATAGTAATATTCAAATTAGATCAGTAGTAAAAATCAGAAGAGAAGGAAATTCTAACTCACTCATCAAAGTCAAAATGTGAGGACATTCTTTTGAAAACAGAGCCATTGAGTTAGGCAGAGGGTAGCAGATGCCTGAGAACCACAGGAAAGGAGGCTGGTTAGGTCTGAGCTCCAAGAGGAGACTTCTCTGAAACATGGAGGTATGGTTAATAAATGCATTTTGCCTAAATAGTGTATGACAGTAGTATAGGCTCCGAAATTGCAGGGAAACAGAAAGCATCATACCAAAGATCCTGACAATGATAATTGGGAACATTTCAGGAATGTTTTTGATATTCTGAGTAACTCCTCTAATTCTCATATAATTTCAACTAATGCTGTCCTGATTCTGAGAGACAAGCAGAGAGAGAGAGAGAGAGAGAGAGAGAGAGAAGCAGAGATAACGAATTACTGAACTTAACTCAAAGTAGCAAACATAGAACAATCTCTGCAACTTTTATGCCTAGGGACTCTCATTGGTAGAGCAGCTCCTTAGCATAGAAAGTGTTCTGGGTCCTGTGTTAGATCAAAAGAAAGAAAGAAAGAAAAAGAGAGAAAGAAAAGAAAGAAAGAATGAAAGAAAGAAAGAAAGAAAGAAAGAAAGAAAGAAAGAAAGAAAGAAAGAAAGAAAGAAAAGGAGAGAAAGAGAGTGGAGGACATAGGAAGAGAGAAAGAGAAAAATAGAAAGCAAGCTTGTTTCACTCCAAGATGCAAATTAGGATATTGAATGTAATAAGCTATGGTCTTAACATTGGAAATTATTGTGTTTTTTATTTCTTTTAAAAAACTAGAACATAGGATTTTTTACTTAGTCTTATGAAGTGATATATTTTAATTGACTTGGAACATTTTAGAAACTTTGCACATGAAACAATAAAAATCTAATTGTAAAAATGTTTTAATGATATTGAAACTTAGTACCAAGATAAATATATGTATGTTACAAACATGTCAAGAACTTTAATAACCTTTGGAAAACTATAAATTGCATAAATTTCAATGCAGGAGAAAATTATAAGCAGAGCAGCAATGAAAATGAATATCTACTCAGGTTGGGTTGAAGGAGAATATCATTCAGAATAATGCAGAATCATCCTAAAACATTAGGAGAGCCAGACAACAAATATCCCTGTGATCCCAGGGGCTGAAGTTTAATAGTTTTGAAGGAATTTTCCACACTGTGGTTCTTCCTGGGTTCAGCACTTCTGTCTTCTCTCAGGCACAAGCCACATCACCCACAGGTGACCAACTCCACCACAATGATGGACTTTCTCCTCATGGAGATTTCCGGCATGTGGGATCTGCAGGTTTTCTATGCCATGTTCTTCTCTTTGGTTTATCTGGTGACCATAAGGGGAAACCTTGTCATTGCTGCTGTCACCAGCCTTGACAAGAGCCTTCACACACCCATGTACTTCTTCCTGAGAAACCTGTCCATCCTGGACTCCTGCTACATTGCTGTCACAGTCCCTAACTCCTGCATGAACTCCTTGCTGCGCACAAGCTCCATTTCAAAGGCAGGATGTGTAGCTCAGGTTTTCCTTGTGATTTTCTTTGCATTTTTGGAGTTACTGTTTCTCACCATCATGGCTCAAGACCACTTTGCGGCCATCTGCAGGCCCCTCCATTACTCTGTTACGAACTCTCACTTGTGTGTCCACAGCACACGGGCCTCATCTTTGCAGCCATGCACACAATTAACACCTTTAGGCTGCACTTCTGCCACTCCCATTCACTCCAGCAGCTCTTTTGTGATGTCTCCTCTCTGATGAAACTGTCTTGCTCTGATACCTTCAGCAACCAGATTACCATTCTTGTCACTGGTCTGGTGTTTGGTGGCAGCTCTTTCATTTATATCATTAAGTCTTACATTCACATCGTTTTTACTGTGCTTAGGTTTCCAGTGGGACCAGATAGGAAAAAGGCCTTTTCCACCTGTGTCCCCCACATTCTTGTGGTGTTTGTCTCCTCAGCTCATCCTTTTATGTCTAATTGAGACCCTCTGGAATGTCTTCTGGCATCATGGATATGGTTCTGTGTTCTACTCCATAATACCCCCCAACCCTATTATCTCTAGTATCAGAAATGAACACATAAAGTGCACCGTTAGGAAACTCTTGACAAGCATGTTCTATTCAGGAGATGTACTGAGAGGCTTTTCTACCACAGCTTAGTCATACTCATGCTTTTAGCAATAAATGCAGTAAGTGGTTAAATTTATTCCATATCATTTGTGTGAATTTAATTCTTAGGTCTTTTAAATATATCACATATCAATATCAGTCATTTGTAAAGCATTTGAATAAGTTTTATATAGGCAAGAAATAGGCAAAAGAGCTGGTTAATGCAGAAGTCAAATTTTTTGACATCTCAAATTCCCCTCCAAAGTCTCCTGTGTTCAAAACTGCTGCTTTCAGAAAGTGAGAAGATAATGTAGATAACTACACTAACCAGCATTTTACAATGTACAGACACTGTGGAATTTGAAACATGTTGCTAAAATCCTCACAAAGTATATAAATGAAGCTGTCTCTTAATTAATCAGAGAGTAAATGAGAGAAAAATAAGAAAGATGGAATGTAACATAATAAAAAATCTAAGATGCACATTATGAAATACTAGGAGAAAATTCAGCAAAAGTGGTATAGAAAAATTTAGCCCTTTAGTTTTGCTTATTTCTCCATTTTAACTGACAAAATTGTATACATTCACTGTGTACAAAATATTGTATTGAATTGTGCATGTATTTCCAGGAAAATGTTGTGAAAATTTGGTAGTGGAGATAATAAACTCAAGTAAAGCTACAGGTAGGTTATTTCTCCATAGCTTACCTCAGAGCTATGGATGCTCTGCCCAAAGCCTCCTCTCTATGTTCACTGGAGCCCCTCACAGCCTTGGAGAGCCTGAACCACAGGTATAAGGATTCCCCCAACTCTGCTTTTTCCTCAAAGGTGTGAGTTCCTGGGAAGACTCACCCTGACCCAAATTGGCTCTTTTTACTTTGTCTCAGATTCTCACTCATTTGAGCTGTTATCATATAAAAACCAGAAGGAAATAATTTACCATGTAAGGTAATTTATTACATTAGGTTAAAATTATTGTCCTTATTTTTACTTTTTTAGTTCACTCATTTCTGTCATTAGAGTGTGAGCTGGACAGGCATTATATATATATACATATATATATATACATATATATATATATTCCTTTATAACATTGACAATAATGGTATCTATTCAATTTATGTTGTTTTTGGTACACAATTATTACTGTTTGTTATTACTGTCTGTTGAAAAATACAAAGGGTTTCGAGCTACAGGAAGATTTATATGAAAACATGCAAATTTATTGACAAACCTTGAAGAATATAGTTCACAGCACAAAATGTTAAATTTCCTCCAATTTAATAGTTTGAAACTAGGTTACCAATATCATAGGCATTGGTGGAAAAATTGTAAGTGTTTACAATACTTTAAAGAAAATGGAAGAAATTATGTTAAAATAGTCTTTATATACAACCAAAAATTGAAGATGAAATGTAAACATCAGAAAATGTGAGTTTAAGATAAAATCAAAATAGTTGTCCTTATTTTGACAAATGTTTGATGTATTAAATGGCTTATTAAGGCAATATTGCCCAAAATTAATATAAAAGTAAATAGAAACAACATCACCCATTGAAAAAGAAATGCCTATTAAAGCTTGAGAATAAAAGGTTGAAATGGTAATAAGTTCTAAGAAGTTTTACATGTATTAAGAACAACATTTGCACTCTAGATAACACACAAATCAATATTAAATCACCATTAAAAGTGACAAAATGTCATATTATATAAAAGGTAAAATGTATAATGATTTCTAAATTGAAAAGAAAACCTTTGTTGCTGTGGAATTATAAAAATAACAGGACATCAACTTCTACTATAACACACTAAATTTCTCGGAGGATACATTTTCCACAGATGGAAATGGAAGAGATGGATTCTTCATGTTTTGGGTGTGGTTTTCCCACAGTCACGTGATGAACCATAGCTCATGGTGGTGATGTGCACCATAGCTCATGGAGGTGATGTGGACCTGTGTATTCTCCGAGACCTGAGGCTTTAGTGGGACATGGTGAGGAATTTGGGTGCTGCTCCTGTGAGTTAGTCCACACCAGAGGGAGCTGCTCTGAGAGAACCTGACCTCTGCTCTGTCTCTGCTTCCTGTGTCACCATGCGCTTCCTCTCAGTGCCCTCTCACTGTGAGGTCACTGCCATGGCCTTCCCCACAGGGGCTGAGCTGAGGGGATTGTGTGATCCAGGATTTGCAGCCTTCTGATTGTGATCTGAAGGAACCTACTGTCTTTATACAGCACCCATAGTCACATATTTTTTAATAATTGAAATCAGGTTAATACAAATGCCACCATTATGGAGCTGTATTTACACACATATTTATAACACTATGGCAAGATCAAAGAATGAATTAATTTTCCTCTTCCAAGGGAGAGTTGCATAGATTGTACAAAATTTGTTTACAAAAATCACAGAGTAGTATTGCACACAAGAGAAACTGTAACCTGGAGGAAAAAAATGGATCTTCAAGGATAAAAATATTTTAAAGATGAAAAAGTCCAGCTTCTTCATGCTAAGAGTAGAATCACAGCCTCACCAGCACCAGCCATCCTGAAAGCAAGGAAGGTTCCACTTTCCCTGTGCCCCTGGAAAGCCAAACCTGATCCCAAGTGTGAGTGCCTATTTCATGTTTTTCTCCCCCATTTCTACATATCATTGTTCTGTGTGCTCCAAGGTGCTAAAGAGTTGCCTTCACCCTTTGATCCAATTGTAAATAAACTTGTATTTTTGTTTTCTTATATTTTCAGTGGTAAATGGGCAAATAATACAGTAGATAGGCCCTGGATTCAGGCTTTGACTAAGCTCCCTGGCAACAAAGTATAAAGAGATAACCCAAAATTAAAAGTAATAGGTTAATAAGGCTATAGGTGCTCAGCCTAAAAATGTGCTATGGGTACTAAATTCAGGACAAACCCCAATATCTTAGTCTCATTTTACATCCATTTGTTTCATTGCATTCAAGTTTGTGGTGGCTGCCTGCCATATAGGCATGGTGTTTACATATGGAGTTTCTGTCTAGGAACTGTCACTACAAGATTATTACCTACATTTACCTAGATAACTTCCCCCTGAAAGTTGGAGCATACCCAGGTACTTCCTAGACCTTCCGGGACAGCTTTTCCCACATTATTTTCCACAACCCCAGAACAGGCCATGAAGATCCAGTCATTGCCATAACCCTGAAGTCATCTTGGATTCCATGATCAGGAGTCCCTAAAAGAGAGGTCACCCCAGAAAGAGCAGTGAGCCTCACTGAGGAGCCAAGGCCACACCCTTAAGCATGAACCAAGATCCCCTGGGAGCAGGATTGCACCCTCAGTCCTGGAGGAGTCCTCTCAGCACCCTCACAGATCCAACCCAAGAAAAAGGCCCTGTAAGACCAAGCCAGATGCCTACTCAGCCAGTGATGCAAACCACCAGGCCATGGAAAGCCACAACCTTACCTTCCTCTCCTTATCCAGAAATCCTCAGTGTCTGGTGGCCCTTTTCAGGTGACCACGAGCTTGTGTCTATCCTTCCTGCTATTATTGCTTGAACACAACTCTTTACCTCCCCTCACCACTGCATATCTCCTAGAGGGACGTTTGGGGCTTGGAGCCCAAGCCTGGCTGTGGGGATGTTCAAGCTGGGGCTCTCACCTGGTCAGAAATTTAAAAATCTATGACTGTTAAAACATGCACTAAAATATTTATCATTCTTAATATGAATAAAAATAAATACAAATGTGAGAATGAAATGCATCTTTGAAAAATATTACCGAATTTTAAAAAATGTTAAATCATAATTAAAGAATAATTTGTGTCAGACTACATTATATATAGCTTTTTTCATTGAAGTTGTTACATTCAAATGCAGGAATTTTCTTTAACCTATCATGTATAAATAATCATTGAGACAAAGAATATAGTGGAAAGGTTTTTTTATTCTTTAAGCTTATTGGTACATTTCAGGCATACACTACAATCACATCAATTATTGGGAATTTGTACCTGTACATGATATATCTTGATTATTATATTTTCCTATTCCCCTTCTCATCCTTCAACCCCTCTACCCCTCCCTACTCACATGAACATTGTTTTCAGATTTTCCTTCTTTTCACACTTTTTTCATTCCCCTCTTTCCATTCCTCTGTCCCCCTCCTTAGTTCCTCTTTCCCTTTTACATTTTTCCTATTTCACAAAATTATACAAATTTGATCATATTTTATACATTCCATGTCTTGTACCAGAGATACAATTTGGTATAGGAAATGAAGAAGTTAAATCATTATTTGCAGATGACATGGTACTATATAAAGAAGACCCCAAAAATTCCAGCAGAAGACTTCTATACTTAAGAAACAAATTCAATAGAGGTGCTGGGCACAAGGTGAAAAAGCAATAGCCACCAGATACCATCAATTAGTGCTCAAAGCACCCAGCCAGAAGCATGATGGTCATCAGCAGCATGGGTGTCCAGGCAACAGGCAGAAACTCACCCTGACAAGAGCTGCTCAGGTGCACAGGCCCCAGCCAGTGGCTCACCCAGATACCATGGCTAAGTGCACACAGGCCCCAGCAAGTATCTCACCCTGAAAAAAGTCCAGCATGGGTATGAAGAAGGCAATCATTCTTTACCCAGAAATTGGTGCAGTGGTGCGCATCAGAGAAAAGGCCTCTCTGAGGCTTGATAACTGAAACCCACTGAGAGAGCAAAGAGGCACCTCAATAAAGGTGCAGCAGACTGCATTGGTTTTAATGAGAAGAGATGGAAAACAGACTCAAAACCAGACTTCCAAATCACCAAAGGCAACCCCAAGGGGCAAAGAGATGGAACAACCTAAAACTCAACCATCTGGACTTACTGAATTGGCAATGAAAGAGGATCTGGAAAAAAATTAAATCAGAAATAATTTCTTAGATAACAGCAGAAATTCTGTCTACAGTGAAAGACATGACTAATAACTCCAGAAACAACACAGATTAAAAAAAACATAGTGAGCTGGGGAACATGATGGAATCCCAGCATAGGAAACAAATGAAATCCATAAAACAGACGAAAACTGATATCCAGGAATATAAACACTCCATTGAAAATTTACACAGCAGAATGAGCCATTGTGAGGACAGAATGTCATATATAGAAGACAGGATTGCAATTAGTGACCAGGAAAAGAAAAAAAATTATTAAAAATAGCAAGGGACCACAAGAAATCAATCCAGCAGCTGATAGATGATGCAAAGAACAATAAAAGAAGACTGATGGGAGTCAATGAACAAACAGGAGATAGTACAAAGAAAATAATTTGTTCATAGAAGTAGTGTCAGAAAACTTCACAAGCAGGGAAAAAGCACTTGACCCACAGATAAGTGTGACATAAAGGACTCCAAATAGCAGTGATCAAAAATCTAAACCTAGGCTATAATAGTCAAGATTCCAGAAACCCAACAGAAGAACAAAATACTACAAGCAGTTAGAGACAGGAAACAAATCACATACCAAGGAAAGACAATCAGAATCACAGCAGACTTCTCAACACAAACCCTTAAGTCACAAAGAGCCCGGAGTGAAGTATTTCAAGCCCTAAAACCAAAGCCTCCAACCCAGACCGATGTATCTGGCAAATATATCTCTCAAAATCAATGGAGAAATAAGATAATTTCAAGACAAAGAACACCTGAGAAACTTTATGAATACCAAACCAGCACATCAAAATATTTTAAACAATATCCTAAGCAAAGATAGTGATGGTCACAACACTATGAAGCCCAGAAAAATAAATCCATGAGGCAAGACAAAAAATTAAATGCAAAGGGGAAGAACCCAACAACAGGAAAAGGCCATGACAAGGATAAGTCAATACATATGATTTATATCCATCCATGTCAATGTTCTCAATTCATCAATCAAAACAGATTGGCAGACTTGATCAAGAAGCAGATCCAACAAAATGCTGCATAAAGAAACAAATTTAATCCAAAATAAACTCATTGACTGAAAGTTAAAGGGTCAAAACAGTACTCCATGTGACAGGAACCCAAATAAAAAGCAGAAGTAGCTATCCAATTTGCAGATAAAATGCATTTCAAACCAACACTAATGAAGAGAGGCAAAGAAGGCCACTACATCCTTGTAAAGAGAACTATCCAAGAGGTAGAGATGACAATCATAAATATATATGCACTGAATACTAGTCCACCCAACTATAGAAAAAAATACTATGAGACATGAAAAATCAAATAAATAATAAAATAGGAGTGGGGGACCTCAATACTGCACTGTCACATATAGATCAACTAGTCAAAAAATAAACAATGAAATACTGGAACTTAACCAAACTCTTGAACAAATGAATTTAACAGATGGTTGCAAAATGTTCCACCCCACAAAATTAGAATATACATTCTTTCAAAGCTGCACACAGGTTGTTCTTTAAAACAGGCCACATACTTGCTCATAGAACATGGCTAAATAAATGCAAAAGAATTGAAGTTATTGCCTATATATTATCATATCATAACGTGATGAAAGTGGAGATCAATATCAAAAGAAGCCAGAAGAATTGCATAAACACATGGAAATTGAACAACACAGTCCTGAACAACCAATGGATCACAGAGGAAATTAAAGAAGAAATAAAGTTTCTACAATTAAATGACAATATCATTAGAACATATCAGAATTTATGGGACACAATGAAAGAAGTAAGAGAGATATTTAGAGATATTTGTAGCAGTGAATACTCATATTAGGAAAACCTAATGAACTCAAATAAACAACCTGATTCTGAACCTCAATCTTCTAGAAAATGAAGAGCAGGACAAACCTAAAGCTCATACAAGGAGGAAATTATAAAAATCAGAGCAGAAATCAATGCAATGGAAACAAAGAGAATGATACCAAAAAATCAATGAAGCAAAGGGCTGGTTCTTCAAAAGCATAAACAAAATTGCCAAATCCTTAGCCAAATTTATTAAAAAAGAAAGAAAAGGCTCAAATCTATGTAATAAAGAATGAAAAGGGTGAAATTATGATGTATATAGCAGAAATCCAGAGGATCATCAATACCTCCTTTGGGAAACTCAATGCCAATAAGATGGAAAACACAAAAGAAATGGACAGATTTCTAGTTACATATGAATTACCAAAGTGGATTCAAGAAGACCTAAAAATTCTAAACAGTATAAATCAATGAAATTGAAAACATAATTAAAAACTTACCAACTAAGAAAAGCCCAGGCCTTGAAGGCTTCACTGCTCAATTCTATAAGACATTTAGAGAAAAACTATTGTCTCTCCTGTTTAACCCTTCAATGAAATTGAAGGGGAAGGAATACTCCAAAATTGATTCCTGAAAATAAGCATCACCTTGATCCGCAAAGCAAAGGAAAACCTAAGCAAAAAAGGAGAATTATAGACCAATTTCCCTAATGGAATAATATAAGGATGTTCACTATCACCACTTTTCTTCAATATAGTTCTGGAAACATTAGCAACAGCATTTAGACAGGAGAAAGAAAAAAAAACGAATAAAGATAGAAAATGAAGAAGTTAAATTGTCATTATTTGCAGATGACATGATACTCAATGTAGAAGACTACAAGAACTGCCTTGAAAGTCTTTTAGACTTAATAACCAAATTCAGTACAGTAGCTGGATACAAGGTCAACACAAAAAGATCAATAGCCTTCCTGTACATGAACAACAGACTCACTGACAGAGAAACTGGAGAAATAATTCCTTTCACAATAGCATCTAAAAAATGAAATACCTATAAATTAACCTAAAGAAAGAAATCTAAGATGTCTACTTTGAAAAGTGGAGCACTCTGAAAAAAGAGATAAAAAAGGATATCAGAAAAAAAAATTTTAAAAAAGGATATCAGAGAATGGAAAGACATCCCTTGCTCCTGGGTAGGCAGTACCAATATAGTGAAAATGGCCATACTTATAAAAACTGCTGTATAGATTCAATGCAATACCTATTGAAATTCCAATGGTATAATTCACAGAGATTGCAAAAACAATCCAAAAATTCATTTGGAACCAGAGGGGACCTAGAATAACAAAAGTAATTCAGTGCAATAAAGTCAAGTTAGGGGGTATCACAATCCCCAACTTGAGACTGTAATACGAAGCTACTGTGATAAAAACAACACGGTACTGGCAAAGAAAAAGACCCACGGATCAGTGGAAATGATTAGAAGACGCAAAAACAACTCCAAGCACACTCAGCCACTGCATCATTGACAAAGGAGGAAAAAAATCTCATTGGATGAAAGATAGCATCATTCATGCATAATGCTGGAAAAACTGAGTTTCAACTTGCCAGAGATTAAAACTAGATCCAGATCTTTCAACCTGAACTAAACTAAAATGAAAATGGATCAAAGACCTAAATTTTTAAACAGAAACATTACACCTGCTGGATGATAGGTTAGGTAGAACTTTTAAAGAAAATAATTTATGAAAATACTTTAAAACAAAACCTCAGTCATGTGGAAACTAGCACAACCAATCAACCATTGGGATCCCATCTTATTGAAACTTAACTAGTGACAAAATTAAGAATTATATTCACAGTTTCTTTTAATAAGCAACAATCGCACCTCAGATAAACCTCATACTGCCACTGCGCAAAGCTCACATTTGCTTTTAACGGAATCAATATTGTCAAAATGGTCATACTTTCAAAACTGATATATTTAAAGGATTTCCAATCAAAATGCCAAGGGCATAGCTTACAGAAAATGAGAAAAAAATTCCAAAATTAATATGGAACATGAAGAGACTCATTAAAATAAGCAATCCTGGGAAACAAGAGTAAAGCAAGAAATATCACAACACCTGACTTCAAGTTATAGTTCAAGGTTATGGTGATTAAAATGATATTGTACTGACACTAAAACTGTCATAGGTGCCAAAGAACTAGAAGAGAGGGTTCAGAAACATCCCTAGAGCCATTCAGCTGTATGAACTCTGACAAAGTGCCCAAAGTATACCTTGGAAGAAAGACAACATCTTTAGAAAATAGTCTTTTAAAAGTGGCATTCACCATGAAGAAGATGGAAGCTTGACCCATGTCTCTCACCACATACTGAATGAAATACTAAATGAATAAAAAACTAAAGATTAGAATACAATTATTCTGCTGAATGATAAGTTGGTAAAATTCTTGAAGTCATTGGTGAAGGGAAGTTTTTCTGAAGGAAAGTACATTACAAAAACAACAGCAATAATCAATAAATGGGATCATATCAAATTGAAAAGCTTGTGAGTAGCAAAGAAAACAACTAAGTAAAGACACAACTTACAGGATGGGAACATTGTTGCAAACTATTCCTCAGACAAAGGAATAATATCTAATTATGTGTGTATATCACAAATAATTACATCTCCAAAAATAAAGGGCCCAATCAAAAATGGGCATGTAAAATGAATAGATACTTCTCAGAAGTAAAAATGGCAAGTACATATGAAAAAATATTCAATAGCTCTGGCTAATAGATAAAAATTAATTGAAACAACCATATGATTTCCTCTTACAACAGAAAGAAAGGCAATCATCAAGAAATTAAATGTTAAATAATGCCAGTATGGCTATAATGAAAAGGGGACACATCTACATTGTTTATTGAAATATAAATTTGTACAGCCATTGTGAAAATAAGTATGGAAATTTATCAAAAATAAAACATAAAAATTCCATTTGAACAAGGTGTGCAAATTTTTTATATCTTTCCCAAAGTGTTAAAGACATCATGTTATAGTCATACATGCATGTCTATGCAGCAAAATTCTTGATAGCTAAATCCTGGAAGCATGGTATGATTCCAATAACAGAAAACTGGATAGAGAAAACGTGATATTTACACACATTGGAGTACTACTCTGCCATAAAGAAAGATAACATTGAGTGATTTGAGGATAAATTGAAAAACTTATTATGGATTTTATTTAGTTGTCCTCCAAAAGCATCAAGCCCTCATAGATGAAGCTTTTCACAGGTACCTATATTTATGATATATGAATATGGTTTATGGATAAGATAACTGGATAAGTTCACTCATTGGATTAGCATGATTCTGGATTTGGCTGGATGGATATATTGAAATGCAAAGACCCATGCTGGGTACAAGTGGCACCAACCTGTAGGCTTGTAACCTGGATGGGATAAAAGGGAAAGGGAGGCTGGATGTTGCTGCTTCCTCCTGCCTGCTATGCCATAAACTGTTTCTCCTCTGCACTGCCCCTCTTCTATGAAGCACTGCCTTGAAGCCTGCTGACTGTGTGTTGAAACCTGTATAAACTGTGAGGTAAAATGAGCCTTTTCCCCTTTAACTTTGAGTGTTGAGTATTTGGTCTCAGCAATGAAAAAATGACAAAGATACATTTTGAGACCATAATGTTTAATTCAATAAACCAGAAATGCAAGGTTAAATATCTAATGGTTTCTCTTGCACAAGAAACTGAAATTAAAGAGTAAAGTGGAAGTTCAATAAAAGGAAACAGAGTGATAGATATTTTGCAAATAGGATGAGGTCAAGAGACACCAAATGAATGGAGACTGGAAGGAGAGGGAATGTAAAATTATTCAAGATGTGTCATGTACATGTACCAAATACTCACAATGAATATAAACATTTTATGTCGTAAACATGAACTAAAAGTAATAATAGTAAACATACTAATGAAAATAGTACATGGGGTTCTAGAGGTGCAGGTGAGTAGAAAGGGGAAGGGGAATAAAAATGAATCAAATGTGTTAAATAAATGCACCTTCTCCCTAAGGTAAATTTCATGCACTCCAAAAATGTACTAATGAAATAAAATTTAAAAATGAAAAAATGTGTAGTGAACCTGGCTTAGCTCATCACTCATGTTTATTAACCATTATCATACATTTAATCATTTTCATCTACTTAATTACTTTCTCTATCATTTGTCACTTTTTAATGTAAATTCCAAATAATATATTTTAACAATATATATACATATA